>JAPMNP010630454.1:0-19695 GCA_029874935.1 Atherina boyeri
TATATATATAGCTTGATTAAAACAAGCGTTGTTTCTGTCATTTTCATTTTTTATTTATATTCTTACAACCATGTGTCTGAGTTAGTAATTAGATACAACTGTGGTAGAAGTTATACACTCAGAAGGTAGATGTAAAACACAGTTGATGGCTTTGGGGGTATTTCTTTTTATCAGTGATGCAACATTTAGACTGTTTGGCCCATGATCTATCAGCAGCATGACTTCCATGTACCCAGCAAGGGGGAACAACAATTATGACAACAAAAATCACACAACTGCTGTGAGTTTTCCTTTTTTTTTTTCCCTATTGGGTCTAAACAATGGACCCTCCCCCCAACCAATAACCCGACACACACACATCACCCCCCCTCCATCCACATAATTCAACCTTATATTGCAGCTATGTTTGCGGTCTGATGCTGCTCAAAACAGTTACCAGGTTTGTCTAACTGTTTCATCAGCTCCTTTGTCATCTGGCCAAGTTGTCATATGTGCCAAATTTCATCATGTCTTCATCAGCCTAGAAAAACTTTAACGACATTTCTTTGAATTGGTGTGAGAGCCAAAGTGTGATTTTTACCCCTGCTCATAAATTCCCCAGGTCAAGTGAAATTTTCCATCTGTAACAGTAATTGGCCAGAATGCAAAGAGAGGCAAAAAGGAAGGGCTGTGAGAAGGTGCTTATCCAGTATCTCTACCAGTTATGTTTGAGAGAGGGAGGGAGAGAGTACAAAGCATGCATTTCATGCTAATTACAATGCCTTTCCACAGCGAACAACTAGGTCTTTTTGCATGCATCTTTCAAATAACCCTCCAATTTATTTGAATCCGCTTGCTGAAAGGTAGCACAATGCAGAGTGGTTAGTCATTCAAAAGATGTTGCATGCTTTCCAGTTACACAGAGATGAAGCGTTACTTGTTTAATCTATTTATAAGCCGTCACAGAACCTTTTGCAATTAGCTAAACTTTCATTAGTTTTGCAGTTTTCGATTACTTGAAAACGGGCAGTAATGTCTTAAAACGTAGGCACAGGAAGTGTTCAGTTTTAATGGCAACAGATACCGAAGGGCCCAGAGGCACTGTGAAACATCAGAGATTCTTTTAAATTTACAGAAAAATCCAAACGAATGGCTCAAACTTAATTAGGCGCTGCAGTCATGACTAATGAAGCTGCCGTTTTCTTTTGGCACTGAGATGAAGGAGAAACAAGAGGTACTGGAAGAAAAACCCTCCACACAGCTGAATAATGCTCATAAAATCTATTAACCAAGAACAATCTGGTAGAATTAAACACAGTCTCTGCAACAAAACTCTAAATGTTTCCAGTGAGTTAGAAATGTGAACTGTGGGGGGATTGGGTTACTGCGGGGTCCATTTTTTAAAAAACTGCCTTTTACTTTAGGTTGAACATGGATACGGTCAGTGGAGTATAGAGTTGTTACCCTAATTGTCTTTACTTCACATCAGGTTTTTGGTTTATCTGATTATGATCTTTGGTTTTCTTGGCTCTTTGGGTTGTGTTCTTAACACCTGCTTGTCGTCAGAAAATTGTATTTGCTGGTTGAGAAAACTCTCTAATCTAATACATGGACAAAAATATGATAAGCAATCTCCATTTTGAAAAGAAAAATGGGGGAATACTTCTCAGTCATGCATTGCATCAACAAGACAAGGAGTTGCTGTGATCTGACTGGTGTTGGTTAATGTAAAAGTCAAATATGATTGACTTTAATGGTTTCATGAGAGAGACTGCGTTATTCCCATATTTATGGCCATCTGTTTTTTTTTTCTTTTTCTCCCAAGGTTTAATAGTGTCTCATACAATATCCATTTAGTGTAGGCTTTCATTACCTTAAGGCGCAAAGAAATCACCAACAGATGTTAATGCAAACTATTCACCTGCACTAGTACTAACATATAAAGTTTATTTGCAAAGCCAGGGCCAGCACTACTGGCAAACTAATTGTTTGTAGGTGGAAACTGACCATACTTTCACGGCTCTGCTGCCGTGGTATGTAGATAAACACATTGACAAATGACTTCATAGCATGGATATGGATGTCAGAGTTTAAAGTGAGACTACCGTAAGAACCTCTTCTGTGTTACTGTTGATGTGTTGTGAGAAATCGTGCAACCTTTATGCTTGGTGAAGCACCAACATTGGATGAGAAAGTACAGGTCTGTCATGTCATCATTTTTTAAAATGAATGATGGCTTATAAGTCTGTTTTTGAAGGTTTTTAACCCTACTCCATTTTTTATGTTTTTTAAAAGAACTTTACCAGTTGACATTTAAGTCTTTTTTTAATAGTCTTTATCAGCAAAATCCATGTTTTCCATTCTCCAACTGAATTTAAGAAATACAGCCACATCTGTATTTTACACACAGTTTGAAGGGGATTTAAGGAAATGTGTAAAGATGACTCAAGTTAGGAACATTTCCATCACTCAAATTGTGGTGCTTTAACTAGGCAATGTAGTATTATCAGAAGTTGTTGCCATTGGCTTGATTTTATATGCTGTAATAAAACAAGTGATTTTGGAGTATTTTTGTTTACTAATATTAAAGTAAATGTGGAATAACCAAACATAACATTGGACATTGCTATGTAGAAAAATGGAAAGATGTCCTTAAGATTTTTATTTTCAACTGGGGATGCAAGACGTCTTCATTTTTGTTAACATTGGTCATGTTTCTTCTTTTAGAGGTTGAAATGGTTGCCATTAATGTGTTCATTCATATCAGATTCATAGCACTGATTCCAATTGGCTTTTTTTTTCATGCATCATTGTCAGATCTGCCTAAAACATTGATGATGTCCACCAAACCCAAGGGGGGAAAAATAATAAAATTGCTTAGTTTATTTCCCACCATTAGATGACTACCATGGTAACTTAACCAACTTTGCTCTATGATTGTTGTGTGTCAATTCCTTATTAAACCTCATTAAAACAGTTTGGATAGTTGTGCTGCAAACATATGCATCAGTTGCTCCTCTGACAAAGCAGCTGCTCAAGCTCTGTTTGCTGTTGTATCAAACCAGGTGTTACCATTAGCGACCAAAGACATGGCCATATCAGCCAGTACTAAAATCATAGGGAGTGTAGCTTTGTTTTTTTATTTGAAAAAGAAAAAAAAAACCCTTTCTTCTGTGAAACGTACCCAATGGCAATTAGTCTTTTGCTCCAAATTTTTTTATTTCTGTCGATAAAGCACTCCGGTAAGTTTGTTTGTTTATGAGCTACATTTATATTTTGTCATCCACTCACCTGTAAAATGTTAAACAAACTGTGCTTCAAAATGACATGAAGTTATCAAGGGGAAATATTGAGACTGCAAACTGTGCTATAGATGGGGTAGAAGCTGCTTTATGGTTTATGTGAGTTCCAGTGACTCATGCATATGTAAAGACACAAGAACAACAAAGATTTAAGAACCTTGGGGGCATGGAAGTCTTAATGAGTTACTGTACTTCCACAGCAGCAAACCCCTGGGCTATATCCTCTCTTTGTGACTATGGCTTCTATTGTCTTAACTGTCCCTTCTGCTTTTTGAGAAGGGAAGGGGTTAAAACTCCACCAAACTCCAACCAGGGGGCTATGTGCATCTCTCCAGTGTACACAGCTGGTGCCATTTCATCACACACATTCTAAACATATCCAAACACAACTTCAGATATGTGTGTGTGCATGTGTGTGCATATGTGTGTGTGTGTGCGCGCTTGGTAATGCAACTGTGTGTGTTTGTTATGGAGGAGGGGTGTAACCTTAGAGGCCTTCTGCTTTGTGAAACTCAGCAGTTGATGGATATGACTCCAAGGTGTGTGTGTGTGTGTGTGTGTGTGTGTGTGTGTGTGTTAAATGTTTAAATGTCCAAGAAGTGAATAGCTGATGTGTTTTGCTGAGTCTTTTAATTGTGGCTTGTCAGGAGATGTAGTTCAGCAGATTTATTAAACACCTAATTTTCCCGCTGAGACCAGAGAGTGTTATTTTTAGTCCGCCTGCTCGAAGACATACACTGTTTTCAGAGTTCTTGCCTCTAAGAATGACTGCTCTGTGTGACAGACCACACTACATGCATGTATACACAGTAGATGTTCACATTTTGTTAATGCAAAGCTCTCCATTTCCTGCATGGTGTTTCTTCAGAACTGATTGATGAATTTTGAGCTCCAACAAGGATGCAGCTGTGGTAGGGGCACATACAAGGCTTACAGTAACAGTCTGACGGCCTCGTACCAAACCATCAGCCCGTCAAACTCTGATTTGTGTTGCATCATATTATTACAGCTGTCACTCTTTTTACTTTGTTGATCACATTAAAGCACACAGAGCACATTTTGTGTGCATTGTTTTAGTTCATTTTAATTTGTAATACAAAAACAATCCGATGATCTGGACCAAAAGTCTGAACCTGTGGGAAACACAAGACCGGGTTTTTTGCTCTGTTTATGAGGTGGATGTGACAAAAGCTCTGAAATCTTAGACAGACCATTACCCAGATCAGCACTCGTAAAGACCTTCTCTAATCCTACCATCACTGCTCATAAATCCACTAACTTACATCTCCTCATGTATTGCCCTGCGTGGTTCATTTAAGAAGATCTCACACTCTGAAGTTGTTTCTCAACTGGTGGGTTGTGGACCCAGTGGGGCTCCATGTGGCTCTCTGACTTGGCAGTTGACAGAGATCAACTGGGTTTACTGTAATGATCTTAGCTTATGAACTCACAACCCGTAAAAACTAGGGGCTACAAAGTTAAACGAGTTAAATAATCCATACTATGCTGATTGTGGTTATACATTAAGCCTACCATTATTCTGTTTTGTTTCCTCAAAGAAACACATCTTTAGTGGTACTAGTAGGATAAATGCACACACTGTTATGGTGTCCACTACATTGGTACATCAATAAGGCCAGCTAAATTCCCTTTTCAGTGTCATTTTGTTGTTTTTAAATGTATTGAAAATGAGCACAAGCTGCTCTCCTTTTGATTTAGCTGGTCTAATTCCCCCCTATTATCTGTTGCTTGGGTAAAATAGCCCCCCAATCTGTTTCAAAATATGTCATGATGAGGAGCAGATTTCTATCCCTATTCAGGATTACCTTCGCTGGATCTATAGTTGCATCATAAACTTCTGTACAGTATTATCAATACAAGTCTTTAATTGCCCAGTGTTGATGGCTGTGCAAGTTATGTTTGATTCCCAGCAACTTCCATCCTTGTACTTGCTGTGTTTTTTCACCAACTTCTACATCTCTCTTTGCTCTGTTTGCATCCAGTTTACTTTACTTGTATGACCCTGCCAGACTGTACATGGCTATTGGTCGTTCAAGTTATGACCAAATATACTTAAAGTGTTTTGTAAAGATTTGCACTGAGCCATAAAGGCAATGTTTACTCCTGAAACTTAACAGAACCAGTCAGACACTGAACTCCTCCTATATGAGACAGTTGTTAACCTATCTGTAGCTCCCTGAAAATGAGGAAAAAGAAGATATTGTCCAGACCACTGAGGGTGGTTGAGGTTTTAGGATTAAATAATCTTTAGATAAAACCGATTTTACGTAACAAAAGTTCCAAAAAAGCTGGGCTTCCAAGAGTTGCATGGCTGTACAGACTGCATGCCACTCGCATGAGAAAAGTACATCTGCAGTTCGGGTTAGTTTATCCTATAAGGTCAAAAGTAAATAACCTCCAGGAGCAATTTTGAAGGAGCCATTCGATATGTTTGTGAATAAGGTATGGAGTTAAATCAAAGCGGAGCTCTCACAAGTGATATTTTTCAACTGTGATCAACTAGCTTTAATCTGGTTTTGGCTCACTACATCTTTGTCAGCCTCAACCTTGCTGATTTATAAAATGGAAGGGGGGCACTCCCCATGCCCCAGAAAACTGCTTTTACTGTGAATTAAGCAGTTTTCTAAAGGAGCAGTCAATCACTTCTGGTTGGCTGATTCAATAAGTGTTGCGTCCCTTTAGTGGTTAGCCTTGCTGTTAAGACACATTCATTTTTAAAGCTTTCCAGAGAGACAGCCATTCCATGTTTCATAGATTCAATGTCCAATTCTCTTAATGGGCTCACAAACTGTATCAAAACACTCTGCTGTTTTCCTTTTTAACTTGACTTAAGCTTTTGGCTCTTTTCAAGGAGCAAACATCACTGACAAATGCTCTCCTTCTCACACTGTCATGGGTAATATTTTAAAGCCTGGACCGGCTGAAAGCATTGCTTCTAACTTTATATTAGGTTACTTTCTTCTAGCTGTTCTTGCTTTTTATTGCTTTACTTTGCGCTAAGTGAGCTTCCAGCTGAGTAAATGTAGAGTACTTCTTTTTTACAGATTTGAGACATTATTTCTTAGAAGCATTCATCACCCTAATTTTGTCAGGCGAATTATTGCCTTGCTAAATTATTTTGAATTTACACTCTAATTCAGCTCTGAGGGTTCAAACCGAAGCAGTCCACTCACAGAAATAGAATTCATTGTGCCAACACTACTTCTTGTATCGGGTTTAGTTTAAATTTCCCCTCCATTATAATAGCACGGGCTGCAGGTGTGTAGTATTACATGTTACACAGTGTGATTAATCCTCTCTTTTTCACCTGCCCCCCTCCCACATCACACATTCCCATAATGCAGCCTGTTACCAGGTTGCACTAAAAGGACTGACAATAGTAGCAGGTGTGCAAATATCCCTCAGACCCTTTGGACAAAGAGCTTAAATAATGCGGGTAAATAAAACTTTTATTTGAATAGTCAAATAGTTGGCTTGTTGGAGTGACCTGCTCCAGAGTTCAAGGAAGATTACTTTTAAGCAGAACCTGTCTATGACACAACAGAAAATGCCAGCATTATTTTAAACCATATTTTTAAAAACTGAGCAAAATAAAAACAAACAAGCTTGGTTCCATGTTTGTTAAATTTGTTGGGGGTGATTTACAGCAACTCCTCCTCAAATACAAAGTCTGTTGCAGTTGGATGTAAATGTCTATCTGAACAGTAACAACCAAAGCAATAATACAGCAGCCTATAAACCTGCTTCATCTCCTGAGCGGGGTTTAATAGTCTCCCAGAATTGTAAAACTGCCATCTCAAGCTGCAACACTGTGATTGGATCTCTTATATACTAGCACTACACTTGATAAGAATCCTTCAACACGAGTTCCTTTTTGGTGTTTTTTTTTTTTTTCTTTTTTTTTTTTTTTGCCATAACTGTTCAGTTTGAATGATACAGAGATCTCAGCACACTGACAGATGTTCAGTCCTGGAGGATCATGAAACAGCTGTTCCTAGAAAAATATGTTTGTACTTAAGTGTTGCATCAGTGCTGTGTTTTGTCAGAAACTTCTGTCTTCTGTGTGTGGAACAACAGTAAAGTAAGTCATAACGGCAAGTTATATTCCAGCTCTCTAATTTCCTATTACCCCATCTTTCTTCCTCAGTCAGTCATTTATCACCAGTTTTTACAACCCTTTGTGCCATTTCTCACCATAAAGACCTTTTGTGTTTGAGCAGACTGTGCAAACCTGACCTGAGGCATGAGGCACAACATGTTGAACTTTTTCAATATTGATCAAAGATTGTAATCTATTCCTAACCCTCAACCAAGAGCTTTTATGGCCGCATTGACTCAACCATAAAGATGTTAATCATGGTTTAGTTGTCCCGACTGGATCTTGAAGTGACTAAAGATCAGAGATCTTCTTCTGCTTTTTTCTTTCTTTTTCTAAAAAAACAAAAAAAAAAACAAATGATAGTTGACTCATCAATCTTACATAATTCTTTTGGTGATAATTGCCCATCAGTTGTCTTTATTTAAATGAGCACAGCACTCAGCATGTAACTGAAATATCACTGCTTTTAGAATTCATCTGAGAGCTTTTCCATTTGATGAAAATCATGCAATATTCATGAGCCTGTCTAGTTTTTATTCAGTTACACAATCAAAAGGAACAATGCACATGGCCTTGGTAAAAGCTCTTGCCACATTATAAAGGTCCGATCCCTAAAACCTCGAATGGGATATGAATGAGGTCCGTGAAATTCTTGAGCCGACTTCTAATATTTTTGGGAGCTGAGGTTGCGGCTCATTCACAGCATGTCCTTGTTTACTGGGATGTGTGTGTTTCTGCTGGCTTATGAACTCTCACATGTGGTCATACTGTGGGATGGCAGAAGTAGAAACAAGATCAAGGTCTGTGAGGCCTTGGTATTGGCAGAGTTTCCCTGGCTGGACAGCCGCTGACAATCCTTTCAAATGACATTCCTTCCAGGGAAACTGATCTAGTTCCTCATCATTGGAAGTTCTGACTCATGGTGTAATTTTTCAAATACCTGCGCAACCTTGGGGAAAGGAATTTTTCTTTTTGTTTTTTGTTTTTTTTGGGGCTTTTTTTTAGTTCCATATTTTCTTCTCGTCCCCTGCTGATAAACACGAGTTGAAGCTGAATGATTACACAGTTTTAAAGGCATTACAGGCAGCTGATTAAAGAGTTAGGTTGGAGTTAGCCAAGGTTAACCGTCCATAATGAAACACTTTGAAAATAATGATACGCTGCATGGTTTTATGAAGGTTTGTGGCTGCTCAGCTCAGCAGTGCTGACCTTCAGCAGTTCCACAAGCTAATCGTAGCGATCCCCCTGTAGTTTCCAGACTCCATTAGCTTCTCATAAGAATCCAGAAGAGCAGAGCTCACACAAGCCCTTCCTCTGAAAACCTCCTTGTGTTTGAGGTGGTTGCCCATCTTTACTTTCAAGGACCACCATGAGATACGTCTTTTAGCTCCTTCTTTGACTTGTGAATGTGTATAATGTTGTAAAGCACATCTAACGCTGTAGTCAGCCGAGACTCTAAAAGAATCACTGTGCGAACAATTTTACATCACTCCCGAGTACTTTTCATCTCATATGGCAGGGCTTGTGACCAGTTATGAAAACGGCTGCATATTTTACACCTGGATAGTTTGGATCGTATCATTGCCAGTATGTACTGAAAACTGGCTGCTGTCCACACTGTACCATTACTGAGTACATGTCCACAAAAAGAAACCATATTAGCCTTGGCTAAGAAAGTCCTGTAAGATGTGAGATAATGTTTGGAAACTGCACAGAATAAGCTGTAGGTTTGTCTGTCTGAAATGTGTCTTATTTATATCAATGGCTTATAATGCTAAATTATATATCCTCTGATAATAGTGTTTGGAAAGCCACTGAGTGGATACTGATATCATATTTTTCATCTTGTATATTTTATTTTATTAATGCTGCAGTTGAAATAGCTTTTCAAAATGTTTCACTAAGTACTTTTGCTGATATTTGCTTAATTCATACTGCGTAAGTACGGTACACCCTGGACAGAGGCGGCATACATGTAAATGGTTGGTTATCCACCTTCTTGACATTCAAATGAAAATTTGATCTTTACCTGAATTAGAAGTTTGTTTCCACCAAAATTTCACCATTATTGACATAACCGACATGCAAAGATGCAGCTCATTGCTCTGCATCCGTGGAAAGGTGTTGACATTTTCTGAAGAATTTGTCACCAACAGGAACTAATTAACAAATAATAATAATTGCCAGGTTCTTTCATTCATCACCACAGTATCTCATAACAGGCAAGCTTCAAGCAGGAACAACAAAGTCGTACATAAATCAAAGTAGTTTCCTTTGCCAAGCCAGAACCCCCTGGGAGGCACCTTGGTGCTTAATTAAAATCCAGAAGGATCATATTTTAAATGTAGGTGAGCGATCACTGAATAACAATGACAAACTATGCCCCAGAGCATTAGTGGTGTGTTTTGGATAAGAATAACAGTGTTTCTTTTTCTGTGTTTTGCCTATGCAAAATGAATTATATTTAATGTGAAAGGGGGTAAATTTGTTTTCAGTGCATTGCAGCATGGGAGTTGTTTTAGATGCAGCCTTCCCTGGCTCCAGAACCTGCCAAAACCAGGGCTGATATATTAATCTCATAATTACCCACACAGGATTAGAATGAAATGGCTCATTATTAGACATTATTTGATGGCTTACCCTTTCAGTGTACTGTTTATCAAGCCTATTTTTCTATAGCTTTGCAATCACTCACATGTACAAGCCAACTGTAGTATATAACTGTATAACTGACACTATAATTGTTAAAATGTCACCAAGCATCACCTCTCATACATATTCTGAACAGATCAACATGACTTGTGAGAAGAATAATTCTAAAGGCAAGAGATATTGTCATTGGAAGGTTTTTCATATTTACCCTTTTTCTAAACCATAACAGATAAGACAACTGGTGAAAACCACAAACAGCAAACATACAAAAAATGTTAACACTTGTAAGAATAGGAGAAGTGACATTTAGATGGGAAGTCATCTAAATCTTGTTAAAGTTACTTAACGAGAGCCACCACAAGCCACCAGTCTAAACCAACAAAGCAAGGCTGTTTCTGCAAAAACCCCTGAGCATATTAGATTGTGCAGTGATGCATTTAATTGCCTGGGTTTGAATTTAATTGATATGAAGAATTTGTCTTTTGATGATCTTTTTTTATTCTTGAACTGATTTAAAACATAGTATCTTTTTAAATCCAAAGTAATGATGCTTTTAGTGTAATGAGTTTTTTTTTGTGTGTGTCAGCATATTAACTCTACCAAAACATGCAAAAAGTGCCAAATGATGAAACTTGTAAAATGGTTACAAAATACTGTTTCATATTCTCTTACTAAATTAGAAGTGGCACATATACATTTGTATTAGCATTATCAATATTGTATGGTTTTATGGGATAGAGACAGTTGTGGTCCCTGAGGCTATACTTGTCCCTGATGTTTGAGTTTACAGATCTGACGTTTGGTCTCTGGGCTACAGCCAGCGATACATAGGAAAATGATCAGATGAAAGACGATGTGGAGTCACATTTTCTGCAGAGGGCAAATGGAATATAAACTGTCCTACATTCTGCTGTTTCTGCAAGCGTCATAATTCTGATGTGCTCTGGCTCTTAGAAAAGCCAGAAAAAGGAAAGCATATCAAAAAGGGGAATGTGTGTAGTTATCAGCAGGAAAAAGAAAAAAACCTCTCCCAAGTCAAATCTGCTCAATTACAGAACTCAGGAGAGCTATCCCCAAGCAAGCTTTCCATTGGCTAATCGGTCACAGCAAATTGCAGTGGTGAATATTTCAGACTGCAGATTTAAATAAAGACATCATGATTATTTCACTGTTGTACTGTACACTCCAATAATTGTAGAGGCCATCAGCTGGAACCTGTATAAACTGCATAAGTCCTGATTTGAGATGTGAGGGGAAAAAGTCTGGGGACAACAGCAAACACAAGGGCTGTCAGTCAATGTGGCGAGCTAATTGGGTCGATCTCTTTAGTGAAGATGAATGAAGAGATTAACTCTCCCTATGTGTCCAGTGAATCTCCCCCTCTGGCTGCAGGTAAATTAGCCGATGACAAGTTGACAGTGGGAATTTTGTTCCTCACTCCACCTTAAAGCTGCAGTCGGTATTCTACAGCATGGCTCCCCCTGCTGAAGTCTATGGCTTTTCTCATCACAGTTTTTCTTTAACTATTGATTAATTGAATTGGTGACATTTGTTCACAGGGTTTGTTGACTTAAATCACCAACTGCAAGTTTTTTTTTTTCTTTTCTTTTTTCTTTCTTTCTTTCCTATAAAAGAAGCGGTTGCAAAGTCATTCATTTTTTGTTGCTCATCTGTGCATACAATGAGCATCATGCCTGAAGACATGACACATACTGATGCTTTCTGTAGATTATATGTAGTGACAGAGAATAGGAAAAGCGGGTCAAACAAGCCTAATGAAGACAGATTAAGAGTGATAGGAGAACATGAACACAGGAAGGTGCAGGTGCAGTGCAAACTGTGCTCTACTCTCATTTATTTTAGTAGAGAAACTCGCAGCATGGTCCTAAAATAGAGGTCAAGGCTCAAATACAGAAAATATCAGTGACCCCTTTTTTTAGCAGCTTGAACAGGAGAAATGGGCTTATAGTGCTTGGAGGGAGCCTTGATCAAAGCAGCAAATCCACAGAGCCATGGATGTACAGATACAAAGAATATGATTGTTTCCTGTTGTATAAAAAGAATAGTGTCAGGATTATTTTTTTGCAAACCTGTAATCCACATGTGCTTTCTCAACTGTGTTGTGCATAGGATCTCAAGTGCAAGATTTTTGAGAAAACTTGCAAACATTTGTACTGATTTGTATCAGTACAGAACTGATTGGCCGCTCACTGACAGGTGTCTTCAAACAGAAATAATTTTGGCTTCAAGGTTCTTTGTTTCTCCCACATGTGATTACTTTGCTAACTCACACTCTTCAGAAAGTGCTGCTTAAACACAGCAGACATCCAGGTTTTTCATGTGCCTTTGATCCCCAAACCTGTCGTTTTTACACAATGGAAAGACACAATTTTGCATTAGGACTAAAATGATGCGTATTTTGTCTTTTGTTCCAAATCTCTATAACTGTCTGTGCAATGATATGGAATCAAAGTTGAAGTTTAGTGTTTGTAATTACTCAAAGCTGGTATCTCAATCTCAAACTGCTTGTAGGAAATGTTAAAGTGACATTTTGAGTTTAAATACAGTTAAAACACTTGTGAATCACTTAGCCTGACGGTGGCTGTCACAAGAAAAACAATGTCTGCGACTCAGCAGCTGTCAGGTTTGCTAATGATGTCCTGGTGTGCTGTCAATCTAGCAGATGAACGGACAATAGTGTGCCAAGGAGAAAATGCTTGAAACAGCTAATTGCTTCTAAGAGCTCACTCAAGCATTTGGTAACTACTATGTGTTCACAGATGTCTTTTCCAGCTGTGATTTCATTATAGACCTTAAAGACATTACACAAGCAGTGCATTTGATTTTTGTTCTCCTTATGAGCCGATGTTGTTGCACATCAAGTCTTTAGGATTATTGGTACATTATTGCAACCACATTTGGAAGAACATGACGTGTGGAAAGGGCACAAGGCACAGCATCTATATCTGTGCATTTTCATTATTTCACCTAATTTTCCCCGTCGTTCCGTTAATCTCTGCCAACTTGTTGATTGTCAGTTTTGGAGACACATTTCTGGAGAGGAGCCCGAGAGTATTTGCAGCCGGACCTCTGTCAGTAGCGCCAAGCAACACAGCCACAAATTGGAATGTGGTACAGTTCTGGGAAAGCAGCCAAGATTTAAATTAGACAATAACCTCTGCTCTCTCTATATTGCCTCTCTTTTCCAGCTGCAGGCCTAGCTATTTGTTTAATACAGTCAGCCCTGTAGTATATAATAGACTGATATATGAGTCACCGCTCAGCAGTTTGTGCTTTTCAGATTTATAGAGATTGAACAACCGGCTGGTTTGTGCTTACTGTGGTCCTCTGGTAAGAATAACAGGAAAGACACAGGTTGCACATTGGCTTGGGAAGTGTGGTTACAATACACACAGGATGGTTTGGAAAATCTGTAATAAGACTAGAAAACTTAGATTAGAAAGTAGGAAGAAATTAAACAACTTCCAGCTGACTGCAATCACTACCTTTTGGGGAAAAATACAGTTGTTTGAAAAAAAGAGGAATGGCTCCTTTTTGTGGCTTATTTTTGTTGCTTGAACTGAAATTGTGTGACACAAATTATTGTTTTCTTTATTCACATAATCAAATAAAGTCTTCTTCTGACACTGCTAGGTAAGAAATAGATGACTGCTTTGAGTCCATCACTAAAAGCTCTTGACTGTGCACATTCCCAAAGCCATTTATAATGAGAGTATTATCCAGTAATGGCACAAGGGGAATAGAAAAATGCATCAGTGCTGCTAGAGCAATAAGAGAGGACTCTACTCCCTGCAGCTTTCAATAGAGCTTTATGTGAATCCAAGTCCCAAGGCTCATAGCCAGCTGACAAACCAGGAGAAGTAACTCCACCATCATCATTACCGCCACCAAAAACAGACTCTTTTCTCGTAGTAGAAAGCTGTTCGTCTCCTGTCTGACATTTAACCATGTAATTTTTAGTTCTTAGCTTCCCTAACCGCACAGCAGCCTCCTGATCTGTTGTGGAAGAATGGCAAGCATAGCAAAGTATGCTTCTGTTAAAATCCACACCTTCAATACCATCTTGACTTGGAGTTGCATCAAAGCTACTGAGAGTAAACAGCCTTGAGACATGGCTTAACAGTAAAAGCAAGACAACACCAGCAAGCCAAGCCTTTCTCATGTTGCTTCCTCAAGAGCTGCACATCCATGCAACAGCAACCTTTGTGAGAAAGCTACACCATGTTTCTGAGGCCCTCTCCTTCGCTTAAGCTCCTTTGTGGCTTTGGGCCAATGGCATTGCACCCCACCAGATCAAAGATGGAACCCCATTTAGCTTGTGCTTTCTTTTAGGATTTGCTCTTAAGAGTAAAGAGGAGTTTTAACAGCTTGGGGGGGGGTGTTGACCTGCATAGTATTGAGACTGCTGGGCTCGGAGTATTGGTCCATTATGACAAATGCTGAGACCATCTTTGTTTTGGCAGTATTTGCAGGGCTTAGGTCTCACAGGAAAAACAGTTGCTATGTTGAGTGTCGGTTTAATTGATTGTGTTGTGCAACATGGTGGTGTTGGTTGTGGATCTGCTGCAAAATTAGATTGTTACTGTGACTCAACTTAAAAAGTTTGCTCTTGAAATCATCATCAACACCTTTTAACCAGAAGGTAAAGAACAGTTAAATGACTCCATGTCAGTTCTTTTTAACCATACCAGCATTGTGCCCCCAGTGTTAGTAATGTTCTTCTGTTGGAGAGTCCATTGGTCTCGACTGAAATAGTTCAGCGACTGTGGATTGGATTGCTATGATTTTATTTTATTTTCAATATATTTTATATTCATGATATCCAGAGGATGCATCCCATTGTGTGACAGGTCTCCACTATTGTTGGACTAATGGTGCATTTTGTGGATTTTGTACATTTCTGCCACCATTAGGCTACAGTGGTTGATATATAAACCAAATTAATATAATCACCATCACCTGGGCAGTTTTTTTCCCAAATGAATTCTGACGCATTGGTTTCTAAATTTCTGCTCGACAGGTAACTTTTACGCTAAACGTTTTCTTGTCAGATTATTACATTTTCAAGTGCTATGTAGGAGAAATAGTTAGTGTTATGCCACTGCATTTATTTGTTTACACATAATGCAAGATGCCAAGCTTTCTGGTGTATTGGTGTAATGACACTAATGTCTTTTTCCTCTGATGTCGCGGCTCTATCTTACTGGTTGATGACATCGTTGTCTTCTTTATTAGATCGATTTGTGCATCAGAATACAGCGCAAAAGTTTATAATTGTTATGAACTACCAACGTTTCCTTACTCTGTCATACAAATGCAGCGAACAGCAATACGGTTTGTTTGTCCTCCACGGAAGCCTTGACAACTGTTGCCAGAGCTAACGTTGTCTTAAAGCCGTGGCCAGGGAGGGAGCTGTGAATTAAGTTGGCTGGTCTTGCGCATGCGCTTTATTCAAAAACTCACTAACGGTCTGCTTTCTGAATTGCTAGGACATCTTCTATACCACCTTTAAAGCTATGACGTGTTGCGAAGACACACTTTCTCTTAACATGGAAATCATTTCTAGTTTATTTCCGTTATATGTGTGTTTGATGCTGAAAGGAACGGCAGCAGACCGGAGACATCAAGAGAAACTGAGCAAAACAGCTTGAACAGGCTACATGCCCTCTCGCAGCCGCTTTCTGATCACTTTATGTGCGGCCTCACTTAGCAGGTCTGGCACAGATTTAGACATGGTGGTGATTTTCTCACTGTTTCTGACATAAACCTCACAGTCGATGATATCAACACAAGTTTTACACTCCCCACTGGTCACCTACTCCAGCGTCAAATATGCACACGGCCCCCTCTCGCATTAGCCTACGTGTAGCATCGTCAGACTGGGGGCTGAGAAAGAAGAGCAGCTACTAGGGGTGGCACGGTTCATGAAAACAAATCCGAACCTTTCGGTTCGCTTGTCTCCACACTCCAGCGGATTATTTTTCCCGATGTTTCCAGAAAGTGTTCTCTCTCTGACCAATCACAAGCGAGTACCTCTGCATCTTTCTGCAGGTCAGAGGAGGTGCGCATCAATAGCTATATATCATATGCTGAAGTACATTTCTGGAGTGTTAAAGAATAAAAGCAAAAATTACAACAAGAACTGTACAGAACCGAAAACCGTGACCCTAAAACCGTGATACAAACCGAACCGTGGGTTTTGTGAACTGTGCCACCCCTAGCAGCTACTGACGTCAATCTCCTGCGCCGCTTGGGATTGCAAATTGAAATTTGAATTATGGAGTTTTTTTTGTGGTTGGCAGACATGAAATCGAAAAAGCAATGTCCTCTTTGTTTTATTTTTAGTTGTCAAAATGAGCAGTCTTGAAAAAGTAAATGAAATTGCAGTATGGGTGATTTATTGTTCATTTTATTCATGTGTCAAATAATGCAGCTATGATACTCAAATGAAAAAGCATTTCTGTTAATACTTTTTAATTTTCTTATTTGACATTTTAAATTTAATTTTGGTAACTATTTGCTGTGGTATATTTTGAAAAATTAAATCTTAAATGTGTTTTCCTTTATCTGTTTTATTAAGTTACAAAATTAACTGTCTTGAATAAGAAAATGAAAATGCAGTTTGGATTATTTATCATTCATTTTGTTAATGAGTCACTAAATTCAGCTTTATTGTGAAAATGAAAAAGCATTTCTTTTAATCCATTTTACTTTGAATTATGGTACAGATTTGCTCCCATAGAACATGAACTCTGTGCTGAATATAAATTTAGCCCTAAGGAATATGGTGAAAACCCAAAGTATAGTTTGCCTTTTACTGTCTTTCAACTCTGCCATAATGGCAAGCAAGCCTGAAAAAACACAATGCATATTTGCTGAGCTGTGAAATCGCTTGTGAGTTTTTTCCCCTTTATTCTCATAGTTAAGCTTGTCATTTTGGTTGGATATGCAAACTTAGGTTCATGTGCCGTGACGGAATTATAATGTTCGTGTACCATGAAGAGTAGGCTAATTTGCGATATGGAGACTGTGCTTTGGGGTTTGCACATTACCACCTTAACTGTAATGTGTCATGTTTTAGATAACTTAGTGACGATATCATCTAAATATTAATGGTCCAAATTGCACCTGCATAACGTGTGTAGTATTGTCTGATCACTATTCGATGAATGTAGCATATTTATAAGGGTATTTCTTTGTGATGTGGTTGCCAGGAAAGTGTGGTCATTTTCTGGGAGCAGTGACTGCTCTGCAAGGATTTAAAGTGTTTCTCCGGGTTCATGTTTACGAAAGGGTTAGCAAGCTGTGATGACACTGTTTGAAGTTGCAGTGGTCAGTGCGGTGTATGAGAGAAATGATCACCACACAGCTTGAACAACTCTGTCATCAGCTTGATTCAGATCCCACATAAGACCTTTTCTCACAGCACATCCTCTGCACTTTTCATACTTGTACAACCATTGAAAGGCAAAGAAGAGAGCGAGATGCTTAAAGTGAACTTCCCTCTGTGCTATCTAATGTAGTTGAGGACTAGCAGTCTTAATGCTGGAAGACAGTGCTGGGCTTGGGGAGTAATGATTTTAGCTTTAAACTGAATTACCAATCGATCGGTCTGCAGATCAGAACACAGCTTGTGAACTGACTGTGTGGACATGCTGTGTTGTGGAGTCACTTTACAAACTGACTGCTACACACATAGGAGGGAATGTATCTATATATGTCAGCTTGGCACTGCATGCGCAGTGGCCTGCTGGGTGTGAACAGGCCTTGTGATCACCAGAGAGAGGCCACTGCTGAGTGTTGATGCTGAACTGAGTTGTAAATATTTAGCGAGGAGGACCTCAAGAATCATAAGAACTGTCTCAACATAGCCCAACCAGTATGGTAAAAGGGAAAGAATAAATGCTGCTCTTTTAAGACTTAAGTCATTTTCATTCAAAGAGACGCTCAAACCAGGCGCCAGGCTGAGCTTTGAAGGAAATTGCATAAAATAATATATAGCAAATTACTGCAGGTTTCTCAGGATTGGAGGCTGAGTTTTAACTGTGGTGTTTTCACAGTCTTTTATGGAGACCACTGGAGAATGTATTAGTACAAGTGTCATGTTCCAGAGAACACATGCTAGGCTGTGATTACTGAGCTCAAGCTGAACTGTAAAATCACTTGTCAGCAGTTGATTTGTTTCTGGAAAAGCCTGGCCTCTTGATTGAATTAGTTTGGTGGTTTTCAGTGGGGAGCAAGAATGTGTCCAATTGGGTTACTCGCTGACAGACAGCGCTGATATTGTGACTTTAAGATCGTACTGTAAAACCAAAGACTGCCTCGATGAAGCTCACTCGAACAAAAAGGTTACATATTTCTTAATTTTTATAGTATAT
Organism: Atherina boyeri; assembly: GCA_029874935.1. NCBI lineage: Eukaryota > Metazoa > Chordata > Actinopteri > Atheriniformes > Atherinidae > Atherina > Atherina boyeri. The sequence continues at coordinate 18,453 of JAPMNP010630454.1, forward strand.
TAAGTAACTGCTATCATGTTATTTTTTAGTCATTTGATTATGATTAGAAAAACGGGGTTTAATGTTCAAATAAAATTGTGTTTTCTCGAGTTTTTGTCTTTGTATGCATGCAAAGATGCTACGAGCTATCAAAAGCTCTTCAGACATGGATTGTGCAGGTTTTTGTTGTCCAGTTCATGTTTGCTGATATGATCTGTGTGGTTATTCCCATCATATTCGAGGTGAGGCAGGGTCATGTTGGTGCAATATTGTGTTCACCCTGAGGTTGAAATAATTTTGTTTGCTGTAATAGCTGTAAAACACCTTATTTCCCACTGGATGTACTCCCATACAAATACTTCTTCAGTGGCATTGGAAATGTGGTGAATAAAAGGAAGAAAAAATGAAAAGATAAATCAAGCCTCAAAATTACACTGGCTTTAGTGGAAACAAACAAATAACTTTTGATTGTAGCAGCCCTGTTTTAATAACAAACAGGTGAGCAGTTTAAAAAAAAAAAAAGATAATTTAGATAAATCTGTCAGTAATCTTGGCTAAAAAAAAAAAATCTGTGCTTTCCATTTTAAAGAAAAACCTATAAATTCATTTCCATGCCATTTACCACACAGTTGCTTGGTTTTTCTGTCTGCCTGTGATCATGCACACATTGGAGTTTTTTCACATCAGGATCAGCGTCCATATAAGCTCTTAATTCTCCCCTGTTAAACAGTTATTGAAGAAATGTGCTGCTGGTGCAGAAATAGAAATAAAAACACTGAGTGCCCAGCATTTGCTCCGCCATGTAGCCATGCCTGGCTTAGTGCAGCTCATATTACAGAGCACCTTTAACCGTGAATTCACTCCATTAATAAAAACTTCCAAACCCACAGCTGTCTTAAAGCACCCTTTTATATGGATTCACCATGAATCCCTTCTGCCTGAACTGACAACTCAAACCAAGTATGTGTTTCAGGAGCATTTCTCTTGCAGTCCAGCAATAGCTCCCCTTATTCCCCCCAAGTTTGCATCTATGTCACATCTTCGTCACTATAAAGGGTCTGCATTTGAGTACTCATGGTTTTTGGGCCCCTCACATGGCAGCCACAGCTCATCTAGCTCGTCACATCATTTTAATTACAGAGCCTTCATTGTCTGCGCTGACCCATTTTAACACACTCCCTCACCGTCAGCTGCGTCGTCCCTCCAATCATACTTAATTTCATCTGGCATTTGACTCAATCGGCATTGCCGCAAACATGAGTGC
>JAPMNP010630481.1:0-13907 GCA_029874935.1 Atherina boyeri
ATTATTATTATTATTATTATTATTATTATTATTATTATTATTATTATTATTATTATTATTATTATTATTATGTTTTTTACATTAGTTCCCGTCTGACTTTTAGAATCAGATAAAATTTCTAAATAATGTTTTCAATCATCACTCATTGATGCACATAAAAAAATTCAACACAATTGCAAATAAGTGCTTCTGGGGATTTAACTGCAGGCATGAAAAGCTACAACAGAAATAAATTCTGAGCACTGAGGTCACTTATTTAGGCTGCGCCATAGACTTTCTCCATCTTAATTTATTTTTACTGAGTTGAGGAAGTGACAGACATTCAGAGGTGGCTGTAGGTGCACAGGTACAAATTACTTGTTACTGTAAAGGCCTTTCCAGACATGTCATATATAACATTAATAGCTTCATCACTCTGTTAAAGTGATGGCATTCAGTCATTCAGACATTGGTCAGACTTTTGCGTTATTATTCCTCACCCTTTAGACATGCCTATGAAATAAATGGAGGGTACCAAGGTGCATGCACAAGATTTATCATTGGTGCCATATTGGAGTGTACAGTGCACCAAATTAGGTCTATTCCTAAAGTCCTCACAGAGTCACAGTTTTCTCAAAATAACATACCATATCTATATATCAGTTTGTATTAGCATCCCTTACATGCAGTTATTGTGTATAACTTAGCAAGAGCAGATGAAAGCAGCTGGAAATGTAATTATTTTGCTTACTTAGCAGCCACTGCAGTACTTTCATTGCACTACAGAACCAGTGTAATTGTTAGAAACCTGAAGAAAAATATTACTTTTACTTTTCCTTTGGACACATTTTTCTCACTTTAACCGCGGTGGTTTGAATGATAGGCTGTCCATATAACCTCATTAATTTTTATAAGCACTAACATGTCATTTGCCATGGAATTTTGCATCAAGCTAGTAGACAAATTAGCTTAGATAGACAGTGAGATGGCTCAGTTACTGTAGGTCCACTGCAGTATACAAATTCATTTAAGTAAAGCAGATATGGCAAATCTTTTCATCACGTTTAGATAAATTCTTGGAAGAAGAAAAATTATTTTGGATCCCACAAATTGTTAAAGACACGGCCATTAGTAGTGACAGTGATGAGCAGAGTTGTGCAAGTTACTGAAAAAAGTTACTTATTACAGTTACTAGTTACTTCATTCAAAAAGTAAATCAGTTACTTCCCTTTACTTAAATCAAAAAATGTAATGCCCCAAAAAGTAATGTGATACTGATAAAAGTAACTTTTTAGTTACTTTTCTTTAAAAAAAAGAACATTGTTAAAAATGCTTCCTGTCGATACTAAAACAATTAATAACTTAAACCTTTTATGCCTAGTGTCCACTACTGTGGACACCTATCTAAAAGCTGTTTTCCAGTATATGCATGGGTCAGGATGGCATATTAGCAAATTAGCCACTCCACTCACGGAAAAGTATATAAATATAGGATACAATCTAATACATTGTAATTATGAAGTTTGCCTCAGTGATAAACAGGACAGGAAAATGATACAGCTATATTTTTATAGAAGTTTATATTATGTAACTATGAAAATGTATAATTTTATTAATATTTTCATGGAATAGATAAAGATAGATGAATAAAATAAGAAGTCCAATAATAATAAAAAATAAAGAAAAGAATCACTTTGCATTTCTGAAGAAGTCAAATATTGAATGTGAAGAAAATGTGGCACTGTTTTTAAATAATTCATGCTTCATAGGGTTAAATTCTTATGCTTGATTAAAATCAGACACGACTCATCTCTAAAAGATGCGGGGTAAAACCTAAACCAAATCAAAACTGTCTCCCCCTCTTGTTATGATAGGGAAAGCCCGGGTCGTTTGACACATTTTTCTATAAAACAGCTCTTATAAAGTCATCATCCAAGATTAAAAGCTAATATTTTGTCACTAACGACCTTAAGCTGTCCCCTGTTGAGTACAGTTAAGTGTTTTACTACAGTGGAACTGATGTCTGTCAGCCTCAATGATAAGAAGGTTTTTGGGGGGCAGCATTCTGCACAGTGAGTACAGCAAATACGAAAGGGTAAAATTTCCGGAGTTAAAATAATTTTCCTGGAAAATAGTATTTTTTGCTCTGATTTGAGGTGAAAGAACGAAACGAGAGTTTAAGCAACTCTATCTAAAGAGTTAACTCTTTTTAGAGAGGGACCAAATATTATCCAAAATAGAGTAAAATTTCCTCAATTTGAGTAAATATTACTCTTGCAAATATCATCACTATGAGATTATATTCGAATGCGGCTTCAAAGAAAAATGAGTACAGTCACTTCTAACCAGCGGACCTGGAGACACTGGCTGTAAACGGGAAGAAGCTCACAGCTGCTGGACAACATGTGTTTAGTTAGCTAGTAACATAAAACGCACCATACAGTAACTGAGTTACTGTTCATAAAGAAACGCATTTGATTACTAGTTACAGACAAAAGTAACGGCGTTACTACTGTATGATTTTTTTTCGAAAGACAAAAGTTAAAAGTATCCTCTCAGAGCTGGTAGAAGTGTTTGGTTTTGAGGTTAGGCATATTTTGTTTGTGACTGCCAAGTTACTGTAAGTTTATGACCTCTGTTTTGTTTCTAAATTTATCCTCGATCACCTACAGTAGCTGCAGTACAAAAACATCCTGGTTTTTGCAGAAACAACTATTTCCTCTGTCAGTATTGGCACTTGTTGCTTCACTGCTGTCATGTAGACAGGCCTGACTGCCCTCCAATCCAAACATGTCAGTCTCACTGTGTCTTTTTTGTAGGCACAAGTGACCCTCTGTTTGTCTCCAAGGAACAAACACATGTGCAGCAAAGGAAAGCCCGAAGCTCAGCCTCTGGAGTGGGGGTCTTCTCAGTTTAAAGGGCACCTCGGTATGCTTACCAGAGCTCTTCCAGGAGGGACCTGGTTAGTGGCCAGGACCTGTGGAGCCCACAATAGTCCCAACAGAGCCCCGCAGCCAGCAGCTGATGGGCTACATGAAAGGGCCTGTCACACTCACCCTGGTTAAGAACCAGCTGGGGGTCATGTTCAGGCAGGGGGCTCTGCTCATGGATCAGATGCTGGTTCTGTCTTTATGACTCCATGCTGTTAGCCTCATCAATGTTGCAGCAAAGTGCTGTGAGGTCTTCCTGGAGAGCCTGGCGTAATCCTACACTCTCTGTGCCATGCTGCTTCACCTTGCCACAGAGACACGGCCTCTCATTGAGGGGGCTGAGATGTGGTCAAGCAGAAGCAGATATTGAACTTCCTGGGGGCTGCTTGAGTCCTCCCCCAGTGTATAGAAAGGCAGGTGGGATTAGAGCAGTCGGGCATCCAGCCTTTTCTCTCTCCCTGACTGTTTGGAATTCCAGTATCGAAATTCTGTCAGCTCACTGTCTTCCATTAGCATTTTGTTGTAGTGTGCATGTGGAATGGCTCTGTACACTTCTAGAAGTGCTCAGTCTGGAAGACATCTTGCAAAAGGAGATACATCCTCTACTAATGAGGCCTCTTTCGTACTGAAGCTACATTGGCACTTTTGTCACTTTTCAGCTGTGCTTTGTTTTTCCAACTTAAAGTGACATGAGTAATAACACACATTAAAGGAATACATTTGCCTTTGTGTGTGTGTGTGTGTGTGTGTGTGTGTGTGCGTGTGTGTGCGTGTGTGTGCGTGTGTGTGTTTATCAGTTCTGGAAAGCAGCTATTACTGATTCAGTACACAGTTACAGTATTGTGGCACTCTAGTGTTATTCATGCACAGTCAGCAGGGTGTTTCTTTTTCTCCCTGTGGTCATTGACTTCGACTTGTAAGCTTCCTGTTTCCGATAATTAAAGGTGAAGTGTGTGTGCATGTGTGTGTGTAAATGAAAGGGATACTGGATCATGAGTACATTGCTTAACAGCAGACTCTTTTGTGTGAGTGCAGTGATAGCCTTTGCCCCGTAAAAAAGCACTAGATGCTGCTACTTCCCACTCGCTGACTAAGTAAAGGCTACATTTGCATAATTATCTGTTTAATTGGTGGGCCTTTGCCAGAATACAGACCTCTTGCTAAGCTGTGGAGTCAACGCTAAATTTGTTACAAAGATACGGGGGAAGAGATTACAAGGCAAAGTGCTAACTCATGGATTTCAACTGGTTAACCTGATAATTGTTTGTGCTTCTAAACACTTTTCTGCCTACGCACATTTTTGCCCAGATCATTTGCCAAATGGTTTTAATGCAGCCATGATGCTCTAAAATGACCAGAGTCTTCACAATGATTAAGGAGCTTATTAAGTTGCTGAAAATAAAATATGGATTTTTTTTTTGTATTGTTTTATGTATTGTTGACTTGTTTGTCTTCTGTATTGTAGTTTGTTTTCTTAAAAAAAAAAGAAAGAAAAAAAAGTGGATTTCAGGGGGACGAAGGAGTCGGGTGACTTTTATTGTGTTATTTTAATGGCAGCAGCATCTCATCACTTCTATGTGGACATTCTATTTTACATAAATGATTGTATTTGCTCCACAGCAACACATGATTGGGGTCCCATCTGCGTTTTACAGTCCAGTGACAGTGGAAAGACGTTAATGCCCCTCCCCCTTTCCTGAACACCTCACATCCCCCCGTCTCCATCCTGTTTTCATCTCCCAGGCTTCAGCTGCGGCCCTGCGAAATGCTCTACTGCTGAACAATTAACTGAGAGACTATGAACTGTGATTCGTGTAATTAATATCATGTGCAGAAATAGTGGAAGACAGATTGAAGGAAAAAACACATAAAGTTCATTTTAATTTAATCAATTCTTAAGAACAGGTCAGAGGAGCACACTGAATTTATCTGTGCCGTCCAATTCTCGTTAGCCACTGCAGACATGAAGGTGTGTGCGCGTATGATTTGTTTTTCTGAATCACATTGCGGACACACTGAACCTCCCACTGAGGGAATGCATTCAAGTATGCACTTATCTTTTCTCTTCATGCTGGCTCGACGTTGTGGGAAATGCAGTATTAAGGAGGGACTGTGCAAGAGACTGTTGAATCAGTAACTTTGTTCCATATGACACTGTCTAAGCTCTGCAGGGTGTTGTGTTTTGGCATACAATCCCAGTTTCCCTAAGTGGCAAAGCTTGCGCTCATTCTGTGTATAGGCTATCAGTGGTGGGTAGAGGGCTCCTTTGAAACTGACTATAGTAAGAGTGATTGTGCCCACTGCTGCTGCATTTGCTGCGCTGGGCAGCCTCTGATCAGCCTGTGCCTTGCCTGCCGAGAGCTGGCGCAGCCTCCAATCCCATTCTATGTTCAAAGGTAAAGCAGACCTCTCACAGGCCCTGTCTTTGATGTGCTCTTCGACACCAGAGTCATATCTTTGCCATTGCACATCTACTTGCAGACAACAAGAACCGATCCAAGGGAAGAAGAGTAAACGAATAAATAAATAAATCTGGCAAGTGTGCAAGTCACAATTCATTTCAACAGACATGGTTCACATTCAATTGCAGGCCTGTTTCTTGAGCCTGTTGGTATTATTTACAAGAAGAGCCCCACAATGGCAGCACAAAGTGGAGAATTAAAAGGGCTGCTGCATTTAAGCCTCCAGTGCTGGTTGGTTGAGAAGCTGATCCTGGATTAGCAGTAGAACAATGGTTTCCTCACAATGAGCATCCTCCATATAGCACATCACTGTATCTGCTGCAGATGGGAGGCTCACCTATAAGCACTGGAATCAAACTAAATTTACCCATTTGTTCATGAGCGGATGGGCTCAAATGACTCATGCTATAACACCATGTGTGATATACTGGCCTTGGCCAAAACTCCGAACATGAGTTGTACAGATCCTGCTGTGGAGTAGAAAATATTGCAAATAATCTCAACGGCTTGTTATGCAGTGAGCTGGAGTCAGAGCATTGAAAAAAAATTAAATCAAATTCATTTTAACACAAAAGGTATGACCAGCACCACGGGCGTTCTTTAGGGAGACTCTGTCGTAATGATTTATATTACCACAAAGACCTCAGAGGTTTTATAGTTAAGGGTGATATTCACAGCATTGCTTCATTGTTGCAAATGAGAGTCTCTTGGACTTCTAATATAGGAAGAAAATAGGATGAGGAGAGTAAGAAAATGGCCCTTAGTTGGATTTACTGAGGGAAATCATATCAATTTTAAGAAAAAAAAATCATTTGTCTGTTTTTAATTGATAGCTTAAATATTTGAGTTTTATCGTCAGTCTTGAGGTTGAGTAACTCTAACTTTGAGCTCAGGCGAGTGAGTCAGTACCCAATGTTTATTTTATTGGTTGTCATGAAAACAAAGCAGGGCAGGGGCTATTGCATAGTCTTTGAATAAAGACAATCCTATTTGTTCAGCTCGGATGAATTTGGACGTAATGATGACGTCAACACAGTAGATCTATGATTGCTCAAGCTGATATATTTACAAGAATTAAATATGTGCAATAATCAAAGTTTTTTCATCTATTCGTTGTGTCTTGCTTGCTGTTAAGAGAACTCGTCACGCTGGACTTGTCTGGAGGCTTAGCCATCACTCGGGAGATTTTCAAAGAGAAAAAGCCTTGCTTCATGCCACACCCATACTCTTAGATGGTGAGTGAAAAAGTACAGTTTTGATGTGGAAAAACACCTTAGGAAGCAGCATCTAATCCCCTGTGATAAGCTCTTTGTCAGCTGTTCATGGTACAGCAACAGCGAATAGGATCCTCTCCTTACACTCACAACATAGTTGGGATTATTGTAGGTTTTGTTTGCTCATCTGACAAAGGATTGAAAGCATCTTTGTGAATGAGTGTCTTTCCAAAATGGATGTTTGAGTGAAAATATCTTCCCTTTGATCTTAGAAAATCACATGTAGAATACAAGGACGGCTTTATGACACTACATAGCCTAACATCAAATTCTTACGGTTTTCATCAATCATTTTCATGCATATGAACTATTTTCATGTCTGTGCCAGTGTTCCTGGGCATTTCTTATTTGTACTGGTTAACACCAGCATGTCGAGTACACTGGGGCCACTTTTATCGTTTATCTGAAGGTTAACAGTTACAGTCAATTGATATTGCACAAAATAGTTTAAGAATTCATCTCACAAAATTACTCACTTACAATACTGATATTAACATGGCATTTTTTTAATTATTAATTTTATACGAGGTCTTAAACAGCAAAGTACAGCATTGGACCACCATTAAATGACATTCAACCACAGAACAGAAACATTAAGAGATTTTGCCTATCAGCAAATCAAAATCACAAGAATTTTCAAATTTTGTCTTAGCTCTTATCTGTCCTTTGGAATATTTTAGTTTTGATATCATTACTTTCATTTTATAAACCCATGTTTTCTTTTTTTCTATTTTTCTTTTTGCTGTTTTGTTTTAATGTTTCATTGGTTTTCATTTGATCTTTTTGTATTTCACAGCTCAGGATCAGCCCAAATCATTGATAATCAGTTTGCATAACCAGATATAGCAACAAGGCATGTTCTTGAAGAGATTGCTTTGTGCTCTTTTACTTACTGCAGTAAGGTTTAGCTGAAATGGTAGATGGAAAAATTTGATTTAATAGTTTATATAAACACTGAGCCAGTGCAGGAAATAAGGCTATGCATATAATGGCTTTTGAGTGTGTTGCAGATGATATGATGAAATATCCTAAGAATATGGGAGTAAAGTCTGCATACTGTCACTCAAGGCTTTATTAATTAAACTGCATTGTGCTAGAGTTTAAAAATTCCTACAAAAAGCAGAAGCTTATTTTGAGGTGAGGTGGACTAATCAAGAGTCTGCGCTGTATTGTCACTCACTTGTCAGTCATGCAAAAATTACCTATTAGACCTTAAACCACACATTTTTGCATTTTTAAAGTCGTGCAGATTAACAGTAGAATTATTAGAACCAGTAGGCTGTATATTCCTCTCAGCTCTGAGTAATTATTCATTTTTTTGTAGTTTTAGGGCACAAAAAGTCAACGAAGAGTTTTCAGCTGTTCTGGTTCTTTGTCATGTGATTCCATGTAACTCGTGTAACTGTCATCTCCATTCATAGCTGGTAGCTTTTTGCAACAAAAAGCTCTCATTAATTTTACATGTAGCACCTGCCCAATAGCAATTCATCGACAAAGCTGGCAAAGGCCTGATGCTCATAGTGTAGTAGAACACCTTCTCCAAAAAAAGTTGAGTTGTATTTTTGAAAGCAAACTTCACCTGTGTACAAGTAAGAAATTCTATAGATTGAAAAATTGTTTAATGAATTAAATGAGTAAAATAAATTTTGGAAACAGAGTTATATCTAAAGGAAAAGTACTTTTTTTTTTCAATCTGGAACTTTTTTGAAATGCGTTTATAAACTCACACGGACAATTTTGGTGTAACTTAAAGTCTATCGGGAGATATTTACATCCATCACACTGGCGTATACAGTATATTCATTCAATGGAAGTGGTCGAGGCGACGCATTTCAGCCTCTAAATTAGACATTATCGGCCACACAATGCCTTCATTTCACCAGCGTTTAGTCTTTGTGCAGTCTCACTATCCCCTGTGACTTCACAACGGCTTTGTTGTCACCCGGGGCTTTTTGAAAGCGTTTGTAAGATTCTGCTTTTTCAGTGGTTACCTGAAACTTTAGTAAGGTTCCTTACGTTTTCCTGAAACCACATTTGTGAATCTGGCCCTGTGTGCCACATTGACAAACACCATTTGCAAATGCCTTTCTAAATGTTTATATATATTGCAAACTTGTTTGCACATGCAAACTGCTTTTTTATTTTTATAACAATAATAATTCATTGATCTTATACTGGCAAAGACATGAAAATGTCTTATAGCGCTTTTCATGACAGCCAAAGACATTTTACATTACATTGAATACATTTACTCCACATTCATATTTGGTGATGGTAAGCTATTTGTGTAGCCACAGCCACCCTGGAGCAGGCTGACAGAGGTGTGGCAGCCAATCTGCGTCTACTCTGCAGCCCCTATGATCACCACTGATCATTCACACACATTCATGCACCAGCAATGTTGTTACTGGAGGCAAGGAGGGGTGAAGTGTCTTGCCCAAGGACACAACAATAGATTGCCGGGAGCAGGTTCAAACCGCCAATCTTCGATCATTGTATGACCTGCTCTACCAACTATCGCTCCACTATATTTATGTACACTGCAAAGCAATATAACAATATTATATAGGTAAAATGAGACATTTATTTTGAGAGGGCAAACAGTCTTCATGTTCTGTGGTTCTTAGTAGAAATTCGGAGTTAAAGAGAAGGAGCTTCAAAAGAAATTAAACCAGTGTTTGAAAAGACCTAAACACTGACGTAATGATGTGGGTTCCTTGTGGCTCTCTAGCCTGTGGAAAAGTAGAGTGACTCTCAGAAAGTTTGCAAATTGAATCAACTCAGATTTACCACTAAAAGTAACCCAGGACTAGTACTTGGTATGTGTTGTATCAGAAAGGGGCACATAAGAAGCTGGATCTGAAAGGCTGTATGAGCAAATGGTCCAACAATAAAGAACATGGTCCAAAAAAGATTTTGAGGATTTCATCATTTATGGCACATAATATCATTAGAAGAAATGGGAGAGTTCAGAAAAATCTCTGTTTTCCCATTTTAAAATGGGAAAGACCGTGTTATCAGTAGATCAGACAGCAGCATTTGTCATGATCTGGGCTGCGTCCAAGTGCCAACGATAACTTTTTCCAACTTCATACAAAAAAATTTCTGCTTTCAAATTCAGAATAAACACTTGAAAGAAAAACATTTCTCAGTTTTAAAACCATATAAATGTTCTTTCTGATATTTTTGACTGTTTATCTGTATCTTGTTCTAATGGGTCAGGTATAGAGGGATGAGAATGATGAGGAATGCCGGCAGAATACATGTAGTTAATGCTCCCTGGCCCTGGATCTGAATTGATGATCCAGTTCTTAGGTCAGGTTACTTTTTCCAGTCAAATACAAGGCTTTCCTTTTATTTTTCAAAACATCTTGACTATTTTGGAAAAGGGGTCGTAGAGACGCTAAATGACAGATATTATCTACTGAGGCTATTATGGACCGAAACAAAGAGTAAGAGTTTGGTGAATATTGGACACATTTATCAGGTCCTATCATAGCTCCTTCCTGCTGGGTGACACTTAAGCAATTTCTTGGTAACATGCTCCCCATACTTTTTTTTAAATAAAGTGATTATATTGCAAAGATATGTTTAAAACCTAGCCTGCTAATCGAAGTGGAACGAAGTGGCAAAATACTATTACTGTTGCTTTGATATCTGTGTAATGCAGAGATAATCCCATATTGCCCAAAACACACAAAAGCAGAAATTGACTATATGAATGATTACTTAATGAATAAGGGAGAAGCTCAATTTATTTATATATTTAGCTATTTCTGTTTATTTTATTATTTTTTTCTTAATTAATTCACTCATTCTTCTATGTTTGCTTGTCTTCAGTACAAACAGATTTTTCTTTTTTATGTATTTATTTAACCAGGTAGGTCAATGAGAGAACCAGTTACAATGACGACCTGGGCCAGAAGGAATGAAAAAGAGGTTTAATGAACTTCAGGAATATATCATTTTCAGGAGGTTTTCACACAAAGAACTCTTCAAAACAATCCATAATCAACTTTTTGCTTGTGTTCCATATAAGTAAATGTTCATAATTCATGTAAGAGATTTTACAATTTGGCATGCCAATTTTTATTTGATATGTTTTCTCGAATAATTTAGACTGATATATGACCATAAATACTCTACTTTCATTGAAATGAGATACTATTTCTACTTTTCAAAAACCATAAATTTAAGATATTCATATAGCTAGATTTTTATACAACATTATTAAGCAAATATGTTGACTTCATTCTGCTTTAACAATGACCAAACCTTTAATAAGTTACTCCCTGTCACAATCCTGAAATGTGTCACAAGCAAGCCAAATTTAATCATATTTGCACATCTTTGCAATTGCAGATATTTAATGTGATAAGCTATATCTGTATTGCGAGTACGCATGCTCTCGAATCGGCCATGACCCGGCTTGAGGAACCCAAACAAAGCCGGCTCGACTGTAAATGGTGTATGTTTGCCGTTGCAGCATACGCTAGCGCACATAGTTCCTTCTTACACTTCACAGACACATTCAGCCCTCTACGGTGAATATATAGTTTAAGTTTATCAACTTTCCACATATCAAAATCATCAATTTTGCACCTTTCGCTATCTAACTGTATGTTCGCTTCCGCCATTTTAGTATTTGTTTGGGGTCCCGCTCCCATAATGCATTGCGCATGAGGCAATACCGAATTGGCTTATTATAATGCATTTTTTGGCCATCGCCATTTACATGTGTATATAATGTTGTACATTCCTAATTTACATCACCATTAAAGGATCTGTGAAGTTCTCTTATTCATAAAAATCAATTACATGGTCTCTTTTACTCACTGTCTTTTGTAGAGATGTTCATTCCCTATACCTTATTAGTAGTTCTTGTTGATTTTTTTATATTTAACCTGCATGGGGTTGTATGGCTGCATGCATATGCAAGTTAACCTGCAAAAGTTTACCAAACAGTTGCATGAACCTGCATTGTTTTGCAAATTTACCCAACCGATTCACCAGCATGTATTCTTTTATGCTCAGCCATTGTCATTACAGCAAATAATGCAAAAAATGTCCCCTCTACTACATCTCCTCCATCTATTTTGCTACCTTATAATCTCCTGGACAGAGTGGAGCTTTCCAGCGACCAGCATTTAAACCCATTGGAACCAATTGTAGGAGAAAGGCTGTCTTGGGATGCCCTCATTGGAGAGCAGCTAGGCTCATTAGTTAAATCCCCACCGTGGGCTAATACAGCCCTCTAGGAGTGAAGTAGAGAGGGGGAGAGAAGAAGACATTTCTTTGACTCCTTCTCAGGGGTTTCTTTCCCACATTTTCTTGCATGCATCAGCAGCTAAGAAGGTGATGCACGTCACTGCTTTTAAAGCCCCCTTCAGCGTTCTTCTGAAGCTCTTCATACGGGGCTTGACAGAATGGGTGCTGTGCTGGTGGTCAGACGTAATGAATCTATTGTGATCAAATAACAACTTACTATGGTGTTACCACAGAGCATATATAACAAAGATATAACAAAAAAACATGTCTTAATGAACTTCAGACTCTAAATAAGTCAAGTCTGGCTTGGAGTATTACTGATAGAGAACAAAATATCCTAAAGGTTCTTCAAAATGTGGAGTACACATGCATGCAATCTGACCTTTTCTATTAGTAAGTGAGAGTAAAACTCTTGTTTTGTTCATAATGATCAGGGAACTGGAGGCCACAATGCAGGCAAGTCCCCACTTAACCAGAATTTATCTTTTTGGCAGTAAGAGGAGGGGTTTTGAGTGCTGTTATCTATGGCCTCCCCCTTGAACAAGTAAACAGCCCATTTATTATTAACTCAGGTTTAAGGTAGAGCATTAATCCTCTCTGACAGTTTGCATACTTGTTAAAGCAGCCAGTTCTTCCTCCGCAGCAGATGGCTTTCAGCTGCTCTTAGTCTACAATGCAGCTCCACTAGATAAGCAAGAACCCTCAAAAGTTTGGGTTTTATTGTCTGGATCCGCATTGAGTAAACGCAAGGCAAATGAACTCGTCAGTCGTGTTCAGTGTGGGGATTTCGGACAGTCTCCTTGCAGGCATTTCATCTCCAGCTCTGGCAGCAGTACTTGATTTTTGCTAGTTTGAATGTTCACTTCAAGTTCACTTCCTTGAAAATTTCACACATTGGAACATGCCTAGGTTATCTCCCACTGGATGACATAAAGTTTGTCCCCTTCTTCACTTTCCCTGCTGTTGCTGTTGATAATTGCACAAGAGCTCCTGTAGAGCCAGCTGTTGAAGTGTGTCCTGACTTGAACTTGCAAACTGAGTCACCCCGAGACTCCTTTGTTGTTTTTTCTTCGACTTGTCTGCACAAAGCTCCTTTTACAGCGGGACAGTAGAATGACGTGTAATGCCTTAATGCAACAGTGCAGGGTTGTTAACTAAAGGTACATGCTATGTCCAAAGTATAGCAGAGAAAACCTCTGTAACCTGGCTCCCCTATTCTCACTTTACTTCACCAGTTGAATATATGCTGGCTGAATTTTTGGCTTGTACAGAGCTGATTTTATATGCCAGCAATATGGTAGTTTTGAGTAAAAGTGTGAGGACTGCTTTTCCGTTTTATGAGTAAGTATACCCAGGACGGCCATGTGGTGCAAATTCTATAAGTAGACGGATTTCAAAGGTAACGCAGACTTTAGAACCATGACAAAGGATATATCTCTTTGGTCTCTATCAACATGGTGGGAATGAAAAGTCAAGCTGGGAGAAACAGAGGTGTGGGAGGGAGTGCATTTGGTCTTAAATGCAATGTCACTTTTTTGCAGGCTAGTTGTTGCACTTCCTGTATGACAGTACTCATCCTCTGGGTGGAGAAAAAAAAATGTTCCCTCTTTTTGCTTGTAAAAATAAAAACAGAACAGACAGCCAAACCAGTTCTAGCAATTTTCTATCCTGGAACAAACTATTTGTGTCTTGCTTTTGGATACAATTTCTTTCAACATTCATTGTGTGCTTTAGTGACATAAGGCATGCAGCAAAGTGATCATGCTGCAAAACGGGACATCAACGTCTGCACTGCCTGAGAAAACTTGCACACTTCCACATTGACCGGTCCATTATGTGTATGTTTTATCATGCTTTTATCGAGTCTATTTTATTGTTTTCTTTAGTGTCATGGTTTGGTCAAGCAACGTTAAAGCAGAAGAAATCCTTAGACCAAATTATAAAATGGTCTAGCCGTCTACTGGGTGGGCCACAGTTGAGTTCCCTATCCCTGT
>JAPMNP010630701.1:0-10110 GCA_029874935.1 Atherina boyeri
ACTTGAAGTCTATCAGGAGATATTTAGATCCATCGTGCTGGCGTATATATCCATTCAATGGAAGTTGTCGGGGCAAGTATTTCAGCCTCTAAATAAGACATTATTTGCCACAAAATGCCTTAATTTCACCAGTGTTTAGTCTGTGTTCAGTCTCACTATCCCCCTGTGCCTTCCCAACGGCTTTGTTTTCATCTGGGGCTTTTTAAAAGCTTTAGTAAGATTCTTCTTCTTCCTGAAACTTTAGTAAGATTCCTTACGTTTTCCTGAAAACACAGAAGAAGAGGAATCTTACTAAACCCTAGATGGCAACAAAGCCGCTCTGAAGGCACAGAGGGATAGTACAGCAACTGAGTACTTTTCCTTTAAATTTAATCAGTTTTCTATCTGGCAACTGGCAGCTCTACCACTTTATCTATATATAAATGTGTTTTTTTCTGTCTCCAGGGACTTTCAGACACCTTACCTGCTGTGTGACTGCAACCTTCTGTGGCTGCTGCGTTGGATCAAAGAAAGAAACATTACTGTAAAGAACACAAAATGCTCATATCCACAGTCTCTCCAGGGTCAGTTCATAACCTCCATCAGGCCGGAGCTCCTCACCTGTGGTAAGACAGTTTTTCTAATATTAGTGACTCTTTGTCCAGTTTGAGGGTTTTTACACTTTGGAAATATGTCTTTGAGTAGTGGCACAAACGGCACACTGTCTCTTTAATATTTCTGTTTTGCTATCTGCGGGGTTTGTTTGGGGAATAGGGGCTTGTGCAATGACACGGGAGATAAGACAAGGGTTGCCCAGGCCAGAGCCGCCTTTGTTTGTACTCGCTCATGTCTTATCAGTTTGGCACTCATCTCATTGAGGGATTATAAAACACATGGTTTAGATTTAGCAGGAGGTGGGTCCATGATAAAAATCTCAAATAACACTAAAGAATACTGAAATCCTGACTGTTTTAGCTTTCTTGGTTGTCCAAGATGTTCCAAAAAAAAAGGGTTGTTTTTCTTCTGAATTTTTGTTTTTGATTTTAAATTATGCTTTTTATTCTTTTACTTTTTAATGCCTCTTCTGCACCCCACTGTAATGTTTTTAATGTTTTATGTAAAGCACTTTAAATTGTTTTGTAACATGAATTGTGCTATACAAATAAACTTGCCTTGCCTAATATAAGCATTGGAAATCTTTTGTTATCTGCTGATTTGCTTCTTGTTTTCCTCAGATGCTCCGCTTGAGCTGCCCTCCTTCCAGCTGACCCCATCGCACCGCCAGGTTGTCTTTCAGGGGGACAGTCTGCCATTCCAGTGTCAGGCTTCCCTCGTGGCCGATGACATGCAGGTGCTGTGGTACCAGAATGGCCGCATGGTCAAGCCCGACGCCACTCAGGGCATCTTCATCGAAAAGCGCATTATGCAGAACTGCTCCCTTATTGCCAGGTATGATGATTTATAATCCATTCAGAACATTTTGCAGAAATTTGTACAATTAATTTGAGTAGCAAACCTAATTAGGACATTTTTCTAACTCATGTTTTCCATCAGCGCACTGACCATCTCAAACATCCAGCCTGGTTTTACGGGGAACTGGGAGTGTCGGGTCCGGACGAGCAGGGGCAACACCACCAGGACTGTCCACATTGTGGTTTTGCAGAGTTCTGACAAGTACTGCGCTCCTGAACGTGTTTCCAATAACAAGGGAGAGTTCAGGTAATGAAATCAATTTTCTTTATCCTCTAAGGGAAATTATAAACATATAAGAAGATGCATAAGCAGCCACACTGATTTAATAATTTAATTTGATACATCATAATGTATCATTGCAGGGAGGAGATATAGTTAAAAATCTGCATTTATTTAACTACTTGTATCTGTTTATGCCGGTGCAGCTTTGTTGTTGTGCAAGCAGCACCACCTTGTGGTTAAAAGTATAAATCACACATCTCTGCAACGCACAGATCACGGCTGATATCACTCACGGTATGGAAGAATTGCAAACATTGCATGAATCAGTCTGATAAGATCTTTTTAAATCTCTGCAGATGGCCGCGCACTCTGGCAGGAATCAAAGCCTACCTCTCCTGCAACAGACTCCCATCCAGCGCAGGCACCTACTCGGGCAGCCCTGGCGAAGAACAGCAAGCGTGGCGCTACTGCAGTCGCGACGGGCTGTGGGCTGAGGAGGACTATTCCAACTGCCAGTTTCAGAAAGATGTCACAAGATTTCTCTACGTCATCAACCAGGTCTGCACTGGATTTCTGAACTTTAAATTTCGACCTCAAGTTGTTCCTAATTCTTTTTCCACCAGGAGTTAATTTACTCTTGTTCTCCAGCTTACTCCTGTTGCTGATCTGATCAACTTTCTCCGTATCTTTGCACTAGATGCCTCTAAATGAGAGCAACGTGGTGACAAGGGCACAACGCCTGTTGCTCTACACAATCGATGCTGCAAACTTCTCTGACAAGATGGACATCATCTTTGTGGCTGAGATGATTGAGAAGTTTGGAAAGTTTGTTGAGAAGTTTAAAGATGTAAGTATTAACATGTCTGTGCTTATTTGCTAAAGAAAACATGCAGCTGGTTGTTAAATGAGAAAGAATGTCAACATTTAATTCCAATGCTTCCAACATTAGCTTAAAATGGGTCTTTAGTGGTGATTTGGAGTGTAGAAGTACCACACATGTATCACATTTCCGTGGAATAATTTGGAGTATATTGCTGCTAAGTAATCCTTTTTCTTAGTGATGTCATCTCTTAGTATTAACTCTATAAATGTTTTCCCTCATGCTGACCCCTCTCTCGTTTCAAAGCTGGGTGAGGTGATGGTTAGCATGGCCAGTAACTTAATGCTGACCGATGAGAGAGTGCTGTGGATGGCCCAGCGTGAAGCCATGGCCTGCACCCGTATCATTGCCTGCCTCCAGGAGATCGCCGTCTACCGCCTGGCTACAGCGCAGGCCTTCTCCCTGGTTAGCCCCTGTAAAAGCACTATGTCATGTCCTGCTGCAGATGTGGTTGCATACAGATCTACATTCAGCTGTCCCTGTTGTCCTTTCAGACATCCCCCAACATTGCACTAGAGGCCCATACTGTCAGGGCCAGCGACTGGAACGGCATGACCTGCATGTTATTTCAGAGGCCAAGTCCCGAGCGGAAACACGGCCAGGACCGCCAGCTCACGTTCAAATGCAACACCACCAGCTCTTTCTACAGCATCCCTCACAAGGTCAGTTCCTGCAGAAATACTGAAGGGTTGTCAGCAGTTTAATAAGAGTGAGCTTTTCTAGTGAGATTTAGTTGTTATTTCAGATTGGAAATCCCATGTTTGGCAGTAAGTGATTTTTTTTTTTTTCTTCTTTTTGAACAAAAGTATTTTTAAATGATCTTGTAGAAAAAGGTATCAGGCACTCAGAAGGATAGCGATTAAAAAGCCTTTATTAATACATGGCTAATCTAATAAAGAAATAAAG
This sequence comes from Atherina boyeri, assembly GCA_029874935.1. NCBI lineage: Eukaryota > Metazoa > Chordata > Actinopteri > Atheriniformes > Atherinidae > Atherina > Atherina boyeri. Next base: position 3,461 of record JAPMNP010630701.1, read on the forward strand.
AATATGAGATTAGCCATGTACTAATAAAGGCTTTTCAACCCTTTAAAAACCTCAATAGAAATGGTACACATGTGTCTATGCTGTTTTGTTTGTGCCTACTGGTCACATATCTTGGTGTTTAATATTTCTATGATCTTTTCAACTTATACTAAGATGTTATGAAAGTCAATAGGTGACAATAATTTCTGAAAGTGCTTAAATTAGACCATATATATAGAAAATACACCAAAATTGGATTTCTTTTTCAGCATTTTGATAAATAAAACACAAACGGTGAGATCCACATTTCTAAATGTACAAAAATAATCAACGACATCATGCAACTTATTGCAAAGATTTAACTCTTTCAGTGTACCACACGTAGCGCAACGGGATAAAGTTGTTTACATGTAAAGATGCTACATTTTGAAAAGTGTCTAAGTCCGAAAAGAGTCTGAGCTTTCAGCTAAAAACAAAAAAATTAACGTGCTCGCTATTACAGTTTTTATTTTAGGGCAGTTTAAAGGGGATCACGCTAGCAGGGCACTTCTGGCGGACACTCCTTTTTTAAAGGGTTAATCGCTATCCTCTCGAGTGCCTCAGACCTTTTTCTACAAGTTCTACTTTAATCCTTCAACTAAAGAGCACCAGATGACTTATTTTACACCCAAGAAGCACTCCATGCATTTTTTTGTTATTCTTAAATGATGTTAAATTATTTGGATTAAATATCTGGAGTGTCCGGATTCTTACTTGGTTGTATTTATTGTCCTTCCAGAACATCATAGTGGAGGCCTCCTTGCAACTTCCCCAGTCCCTTTTTACTCAGGCTGTTGTACCAGCACAGGCAGAAGACGCAGTGTACAAGCTCCATCTGCTGGGCTTCAAAAATGGCAAGTTTTTTCCCTCCACTGGCAACACCTCCCTGCTGGCTGATGGAGGGAAGAGGAGGAGTGTCGCCACCCCTGTTATTATGGTTAAGATAGGTGAGTCATACACTTCCTTTGTGATGAGACTCGCAAAACCTGGCTTGATGAGAATTAATCAGGGTAAATTATAGGACCACAAACGGATATGTGCTTTCCTTCAGATGGCATGTCGCTGCGTGTCCTGAGGACTCCCATAAACATCACCCTGCGACGCTTTGCCCGCGGCTCAGACGCCATATCTGCCTCTTGGAACTTCAGCCTGGCAGGAGGTCAGGGAGGATGGAAGAGTGACGGCTGCCGCATCCTGGAACACCAGGACAACTTCACCACTATATCCTGCAACTCTCTGGGCAACTATGGTCTTCTTATGGTACGAAAGGCTTCTTCTGATGTTTGTTCAGTGGCAGAAGAAGGTTTGACAACGTGTGAGGTGATATTGCATAGATTTACTTTGTTTTTATCATTTAAAAGTAATACACGGACAGTGATATACTATGTTGCCCTCTAGTGGGTGTTTGGAGATATTGCTAAAAGGCACTTTTCTGGGTTATGACTAAATTATATGGTTGAAATGTGAGGATTTATCTCTTTGTGTCTGTTGCAGGACCTCAGCAGCGTGGAGTTTTTTTCTCCGAGCATCCAGCCCCTGCATCCGGTCATCTACGCGACAACTATCATTCTGCTCCTCTGCCTGTTCACTATTATTATTAGCTACATCTATCATCACAGGTAAGAGAATATCATCATGTATTTTTAGTTCATTGATGTTTGCTTGTTACTCATAGGTAATCTTCTGCAGGTTTTACTTTGCTTTATGTATTCATTCATTTGTCCTACTGTCTTTATGATTGCTACACATTTTGCTTCATATTCACATAACTTCATATTAGCACCCATCATAAGTGCCTCTGTAAGTATGCAATGTTTTCCACTGACTTTACTGCTATTTTAACCTAGACATGTTGTTTTTGCGACTGTAGGTCTGTCCGTGTGAGCCGCAAGTTTTGGCACATGTTGGTCAACCTCAGCTTCCACATCTCCCTCACCTGCGGGGTTTTTGTAGGTGGCATCAATCAGACGCGATACGCAAGCGTCTGCCAAGCGGTGAGTACACACACTTCAAACACCCACCCGTGTGTGTTGGTCCTCCAAACTTCATAGGCAGCAGGCATAAACGAACCAGAGCTTTTAGATGTTTTCTGGAGGGGGGGAAAAATAAAGTTGAAGCGGTTGCCTTTGGCTATTATCACTTATCTCATAACACTTAGGGGAAAAGCAGTAAAAAGAGAGTTTGTAAGTTACTGCGTATCGTTTCTCTGCCTCGAGGCAAGCCTGCGTTTCTTCTTATGTCGGGTTGTATTTCAAGACATTACTTATTCATTTTACCGTATGTATCAAGAATCTGAGGTAAAAATTGTTAGATAACTTATTGTTTATTCCCATTTGGTTTGAATTGACTTTTTGTAAGTCCATTTTTCAACACGGGCTGATGACACACTGCATTAGAAAATGATTAATTTAAACTGAAATACCAGAAATACACGGCATTACATAATCTTTTATTAGTAAACAGTTCAAAAAGTTTAATTTTGTCTCCTTAATAATTAATTTGGATAATTTTCTTCTAAAAGACAAAAGTTTTAAGGTGGGAAAAACTTTTGTCTTTTAAAAGAAAATCATCAAAGTTAATTTTATTAGTCAAGTTTATTGATGATGAAATTAAAAGAACATGGGAGCATTTAATTATGACTTCTGAGGTTTGTTTGTTTATCTATTTTTAACCTTAATGAAGTAATTCAATCCTTTCTAGGTGGGCATTTTGTTGCACTACTCTACTCTGGCGACCGCCCTGTGGGTAGGCGTGACCGCACGCAACATTTACAAACAGGTAACACGCAAGGCCAAGCGCTACGAGGAGCTGGACGAGCCACCTCCACCACCACGGCCGATGCTCAGGTCTGTTTCAAACACCTCTGCTTAACAGCAGCCGTAAGGCAAAATACAAATATGGTGTTGCTTTGGGAGTGTTAGTAATTACCTTGAAACTTTTATATAAGAGTATTTCAGCATGTGAGCCAAGTTATAGATCTTCTTTTTTTCTTTACATGCCTGTGTCATTCAGATTTCTTGTTCCAAGTGGTCATATTTGTCTGTAAACCTGCCACGTGGTGTCAGTGTAGATGCCTAGAATATCTTTGAAATCCCCTGTCGAGTCTATCCCTCTCATGTAAAGAGAAATAGTAAAGCTTAAGGTCCTGTCTTTGCTTTCTTTGAAAGGTTCTACTTGATCGGCGGAGGGATACCCATCATTGTCTGTGGGATCACGGCGGCAGCCAACATCAAAAACTACGGCAGCCAGACAAACGCACCATAGTGAGTATACCCCTCATATACACACCAATTAAAGTCCTTCAGTTTGTGCTCATAAAAATGCTATGCTGTTTTATCTGGACCACAGCGTTTAATAAGGAAACGTCCAAACCCACAAAATATTTTATGCTCTTTCCTCAAGAGAGCTCTGGTTTCATAATTGACAGGCCAGGCTGCACTGCTTTGGTAAATAATGGGTATTTTTATTAGGGCAGGAAAAGTTTATTCCCAAAAGTTCTGATTATGGAGGCTTATTAATGATATGTGCATCCAAGCAACAAGCAACTGCTGCCAGTTTCCAGAGCGCCTCCACCCCTCTCCCTGCAGTGGCAGCTGTTTAGATTGTGTAGCGCGGCTGACTAATTGAGAAATCTGGACCGTATCTGTCTCGGAGTCTTTGGAGTTTAATTAATTTCCAGCAAGCAAGACAAATTCAGCCTGCGTTGTTAAATGCAATGGGATAGTAACTGTAAAAATTAGATGCGGAAGTTTTTCTGAGTAAGTTTGTGAAGTGAATATATGATGGAGACACGCTAAGATGGAGAGTGGAGGTTATTGTCCTAATGAGCACTGTGGGCAGTTGTAATTTGCGGATAAAAGATGACCTTTATCGGACTGTAAAAACACATTAAGTGTGCACGTTTGAACGGTTTGTTTGCCTCTTATTTCTCTCCTAGTTGCTGGATGGCATGGGAGCCGAGTATCGGAGCATTTTACGGCCCAGCAGGATTCATCATCTTTGTGGACTGCATGTACTTCCTCAGCATTCTGCTCCAGTTACGCCGTCACCCTGAACGGCGTTACGAGCTGAAGGAGCCGGCCGAAGACCAGCAGCACGTCTCAGCCAGCAGCGAGGGGGGGCCAGATGGTCCAGGAAGCCACTGCCAACCTCTCTCTGTGCAGGTTCATCCGCATGAGGCGTCCTCCTCCATAGTGTCTGCCCCCCATGCTGTGCCTCTGTCGGCTCTGGAGAACGAGCATACTTTTGCAGCCCAGCTTATGGGGGCAGCGGGGGCTTTAGGGCTGTACGCGGCCCTCTGGGTGTTTGGCGCCATGGCGGTATCCCGGGACCACCCGTATGACTTGGCTTTTACCTGCCTGTTTGGGGTTGCTGCGCTGGCGCTCGGGGCATTTATGGTGGCGCATCACTGTGTCAACAGACAAGATATGAGGCGCTACTGGTCGCAGGCTTGTTGCTCTGGAAGGCGAGCATACTCCGCACAGGAGGATGTCCTCTTGCCTCAGCCTGGCGTGCAAATGACTTCCACTACAGGATCTGATAACAAAGCAGATGGAGAGTCAATAAAGTTTGGCCACAGCAGCGCAGACTCGTCATACACAAACAGGAGCGCCCCAAGCATGCGCAATTCCACCCACGGCAGCAAGCTGACTAATCTGCACGCAGAGGCGGCTCAGTGCAAGTCCACCTCCGTGCCGGTGACAGCCACCGGTACGGCCATTTTGGACAACAGCCTGACTGAGCATTCACTAGACAATGAAATTAAAATGCATGCAGCACCGGTCGAGGTGCAATTCCACCCAATGAACAACATCGGCAGTGCGCCCACCGTCACAAACGGACATGCGAGTAGGCATCAGAAAAACAGAACGCGAGCACACCGGGCGAGCCGACTAACTGTGCTGCGAGAGTACGCCTACGACGTGCCTACTAGCGTTGAGGGCAGCGTGCAGAGCGCCCCCAACAGGAGACACCACCATTACGACATGGCTGCGCGCAACAGCCGACGGGCAGCTTACATGGCGTACAGGGAGCGCCATCAGAGCCAACTGCAGCAGGACAGCAGCGACAGCGCCAGCCTGCCACGCCGTTCCCGCTACTCTCAGAAAGAAAGTGGGAATATCGTGGGGAATGGGAAGGTGGTGACTGTAGAGACGGAGCTAGTGACTGCTGCTGGAGGGTCCAGCTCCGGTAAAGACTGCGGTTCTGTAAGACAGCCCAGCAGCACAGAACTGGAAAGCCAAAATAAGTCGTACGGGCTCAACCTTGTAACACAGAACGGTGGCACGCTGAAAGAAAATGGACAAACTGTGCCTTTAATTAGTAGTGAAAGCGCAACCAGTATAAAGACCGGATTGTGGAAACATGAAACTACTGTGTAGCAACAGTTTCCGTCCCAGGGACTGCGTATAANCTGTGAAATATCTTTAATTTGTCTTTTTGTTTTTTCTTGCAAAAAATCTTTTAAAATAGTTATTGAAAAAAATAGCCACAATACTGCCACTAAACTGTCCTTGTAGATATGTTCTTTTTTTGTAAATGTTCTATTTTTTATAACACATTTATGATATTTGAGATTTCTGTAAGTGAAATTGCATGGTCTGAGTTGTGGCACTGTGCAACTGTTGCCCTGGTGATTTTCACCCGTTTTTTTTAGGAAATCCTTGCAACAATAAAAAAAAAAATTAAAAAAAAGTTACCCAAGTGAAGTTTTTTATTCCTGCCATTATACCCACATTCTAATCTTTGGGGCCTGTGCAGCCTCTGGAAAAGTGAGTCCAAGCTGTTTTGCTTCTCAGAGTTGCTCTCAACGTCGATATATGACAAGCTGGTAATTGGGTTTTTCGCTGACCTTCAGGTGGCCTCGGGTTCTTTTCTCAGCAGTGGTGCAGTACTTTAATTGCAGCTGGCAGTGACTTTGGGGCTCTATAGGTGTTTTCTTCCTGGCTGCTGGCAGATTTGATGAGTGCACTGTATGTTCTGGCTTCCTGCTGTCTTCATGCCCCAGGATGTGATTGACAGCTGACTCTCAGGGCAAGTGAAGCTGCCAGGAGAGGAACAGATAATGAGAGGCGAGCTTCCTTCTTCTTCCAGCTCCTTGCATCCTCTGTCTCCTTCACAGCGGTGAGGTCCCACTCACAGCTTGACATTGCTGCTGGGGAGAGGGCACCGGAGGACAGTGTGCTTTTTACTGCAGAGCAGTTGAGAGGGATGAGCGTCACTTTTTTGCTAATTGATTGGCATCTATCTGACTTAACGGTCCAGCAGCAGACTGCTGAAGTCACATTTTGGAACGGTTAACTATATTTTAAGGGCTTAAAGGAAAAGTACTGTTTTTTTGTTTTGTTTTTTTACCCGGACCTTATTTATAGCATGAAATACGTTCATAAACTCACCCGGACAATTTTGGAGATACTTGAGGTCTATCGGGAGATATTTAGATCCATCGCACTGGAGTTGTCGGGGCAACGGCATAATCAGAGGCCGGTTACGTCTTCGTCGTAACTGGTTTGTGTCTCTATATCTATGGTTTCGGATGACAATAAAACTGCTCTGAAAGCACAGAGGGATAGCACACCAACTAATAACTAAACTCTGGTGAAATGAAGGCGTTTTGTGGCAGATAATGTCTT
>JAPMNP010630711.1:0-11855 GCA_029874935.1 Atherina boyeri
GTTTTCTCTGTGGGGCAGGTGATTCAGGAGGGATGATGATCTGGCAGAAAGAAGGAAAAAGGAAATGGCAAAGAAAGGAAAACAGACATGGCACAAAAACACAGTTAGAGTGGAAAACAGGAGAAGGTGAGACAAAATTTGCTGTTAAAGCTGACTGCCAAAAACAAAAAATGGTTTTACGGCAATGCAATAAAACATTATGAGTATTCGATATTCAATCCCTTTAGCCATGCAGCCATCAGTGGGACACTTAACGTCCAACTTGGTACAACACAGTCCTGCTACAGTCCGCTAGAGTCTACCTTATCCACAGATGGCGGATTCCCTTCCTCTCTTGTTCGCTGTGGGTTGGACATAACGATGACTCCCTCTGTCAGCCAGTCATCTGGCTGTTGTTTACGTCTGCGCTCCATTCGACCAATCCCCAGTTTCCCCTGCAGCTCCTCAATAAGTCGATCTTGCGAGTTGCTTTTGTTCACAATGATTGGTCCCATTTTACGTCTCAACAATCCCTCCCTGTACATTGGATGCACATTGGACGTCTCTTTGGTGCGGCGGATAACTGACTTGAGCTGGAGAGTGGATGATAAGGAGGTGTGGGAAGCTGGGACCGTGCCATTTACAAGAAAATCCCATTCTGCATTACAGGCAGGACGAGCGCGGCGTTAGACGTCTCATTTAAGTGGCAAATCACTCCAATGCTAGCTTCAGAATGGGCCTGCCAAAATGCTATGCACTCACAAATGTCATCGCTTTTATTGGTCGAAATAAAGCACAGCCCTCTCGTTCAAGTTCATTCTGGAAAGTCAAACCTGTTGCAATGCATGCTGCTCTACTCACAAAATGCCTTTCAAAATGTCTGCACATGCCAAAGCAAAGCCAAAAATAAAAAACAAAAGTGAAATTCTTGTATGTTTCCGAAATGCATGTGCTCATAGTAAGTACGTATATGCATTAGCAGCAAAGAAAACATCTCCTCTTCTGTGGAGCCTTTACTTCTCATCATCATCGGTGCAATCAGAGATTAAAATCAGGCCCCATAACTAACACAGCAGCATCGACAAAAGCAAGTGTGGACGTGCGTCAACCTCCTCTAAGCAAAGCTTTCAACATCAGCCACAAATGGTCTCTACAGGGAGGCCTCTCCCTCAAGCTATTTTGTAATTGCTATATGACACCACATGCATCACACCACAGAAAATGAAGAATCTGTTTTCATCTCGACATGTTTGTACTATTTCACAGCTCCTTCAATTCTTGTACGAGTGCTCACCCAAAATAAGCTTATATCAGTATACACAATGCTTTAACAGTCATATGAAACAGCCAATCTGCCATTATTGTCAGAGATAATTTGTATCCTTGGCCCAACAATAAGAAGGCCTTCTATCCTCTACAGCTTATTTTGGGAGAGTCAAGTTGCCTACTTGACCAGAAGCAGATAGTCGCTCGACAGCTGAGGGCTGCTGGAAGGGCAGGTCCAGCGTTGCATCTGGTGTCCCCGGGCAGGTGGAGGGGGTGAAACACTCGTCCATCCAGCTGGATTCAGTCATAGGCGTCAGGGTTCCCTCTCTGCTGAGATCAGGGTACATTCCATCTTCCTCCTCCCAAGACCTATCTTCATCACCAGGCATAAAAGAACCGGATAGCTGGTTCTCAGTCAGCTGAGTGGAGTTGGGAGCTAAGAGTTTGTCTAAAGCATCTTCCAGTATATTCTCTCGGCACGGCCATTTAAAATCCAGAACATCGCCTCCTTGGTTTTCTGGGGCATACAGGTTACTTGATGGTACTGCAGCCACTGAAACTGGAGAAGCTCTGGGACTACTGGTGCCTGGAACAGTGAAGGTTTTTCTGATGCCTGGAGCAGGACTCCGAGGAAGCACAGTTTCACTCTTTGGAACCGTTACTGGACTTGACAGCCTTGGAAGTGTTATTGGAGAAGAATTCCTTGGGACCATTTCAGGACTAGAGTTCTTTGGTATGGTTGGAGAACTAGAGATATTAGGAACAGTTACTGGACTTGCAGTCTTCGGAACTGGACTTGAAAGTCTTGGAATAGTCACAGGACTAGCACCCTTACGAACCATGTCAGGACTATAACTCTTTGGGGCAGTTAGTGGGCTAGAGATCGTTGGGACTGTTACAGGACTTGCACTTTTAGGTATTGGACTTGAAAGCCTGGGAACAGTTACTGGACTAGCTGTTTTTGGGACTGTTTCCATAGCAGAGGGCTCTGGACTCTCACTTGTTGTAACTGCTTGTGAACTATGACTTATGTGAATAGGGCTGAGACTTTTAGGGACTGGGCTTTCACATTTTAGGTCAGGAGGACTGGGGCTCTTGGTTCGAAGAATGGGACTGGAGATTTTAGGTGCAGTAACTGAACTTTTGGAATCAACCACTGGACTGGAGCTCCTTGCATTCGTACCCAGACTTGTTGACACTTTTGTTAACATCACTTGTCCAGGACTTTTACCTTCATCTTGCTTGAGTGGTTTGAGAGTATTGGAGACACTGAAGCTCTCCACATGGGAGATCTCAGAAGTGACAGTGCCGCCATCATCCTTCTGTTGGATCTGGGAATACTGAAGGCTCTTAGATGATGCAATTATAACAGTGGAACCACGTGAAGATGCAGGGGCTGAACTACCATCCTCATCTATGTGGAGTTCCAGCGGAAGAGGCGTACAGGAGGGGGAAGCGTAATCCTCTGAGCCAATATGAGTAGTTGTAGGTGGTTCGATTACTGCTTGGACAACTGGTGAACCAGCTACAAATAAAAGGTCTCCAGAATCCTGATTCACAGACAACTGAGAGCCAGACTGAGTCGGGTGCAATGACGAAATGAGGGAAATGTGAATGCAAGGACAGGACATACACAGTGGTAGAGAAAAGAGAAAAAGATAAAGAAAATACAGAATAAACTGAGAGTGAAGAAAAGCCATAATCAAAGAAAAAAAGTATGTAAATGAAATTGGTTTCCTTTGATTTGAATATGATCAGTTTTTGTTGCTCTCTAACATAAAGGATACAGACACCATTGTCTGAAATCACAAATACTACTCAGGTGTTGAAGTAATGTTTCTTCAATCTCAACAAAAGTCAATGTTAAGATAATTCAACAATGTCTGTTGCTATAATGCAAAAAAACAAAAAAAACATACAAAATTAGCGTTTTTAATAAAAAAGTCTGTCAATTGTTAATAAAATAAAAGAAACTAACAGAATATCAGAACCTTAGATTTCTAAGTGGCTGAACATTACAGAAACCTGGAAAAGTCAACAGAATGATCCAACAGATTTGTACAATTATGAGCTACACCATCTCCTAATGCAGCAATGGTCACACAAGGACGAAAATAACTATGTACCATTAAGTAGGAAAACCTCAAACAACCAAAGTCAACCCACTTCTGAACCGCACTCACATTGCTTTGAACTTTGAAGTCAGACAGGGAGGCCATAAGCTCATCCAGTTCTCTTGTGGCGGAGGAGGCAGACATCCTGGCCTGCTGTTGTGACAGTGTTTCCTCTTGTGCATCGGTTTGTTCATCTGACACCACCAAAGGTGTGGGACTTCAATAGAAAAACACAATGAATTAAAGTGGAAGCACTCATTATCCCACTTTCATGTAATGCCTATTTTTCTTTATCAATTCTTTCCTCTTACATGGGTGTTGGCACAGAGCTTTCCAGCTCATCTAAAAGGCTCTCTACGCTTGGTCGTACATCCTCTATTCCTCGAGCAGCTGCGGCACGTTTGGGCTTCTCCAGTGTAGGTGGAGTGGCTTTCCCTGGAGTGGAGACTCCATTCTCCTGGATATGGTGGATGGTGGCGCTTGATGGCAGTGGTGGAGCCGCTTCTTTAACAATGAATAATCAAATACATATGAAAAGGAATATATTCTATGTTCTTTGCAGATCTGATTTGAGCTGAACTCCAAAACACAACAGGGGCCAAATGCAGTGGAAAGATTGGTATTGCTGTGTAACTCCAGAGAAGCAGAAGAGCTACATTTAGACAGTGACATCTACATTCCTTCAGAGAAACATGAGAAAGCAGCTCGTGAATTGTAATTTGTGTGAGTACCTTCTGTGGGGAAGGCAGGGGTGCTCTGCTGGACAGCGTTGAGCTCCAACAGCAGGCGGTCCAGCTCAGACAGGTTACTGCCCAACGATGAGTTCATGGCAACAGCTGACGTTGACTCACTACTCTTCTGCTTATTAGGGAAACTGTCACATGTAAAGAGTAGAATCAAAAGTTGAAATCAACTTTCTGCAAGTGAAAAATTGTCACTTTCATGTAAAATCAAAATAAGATGTGTTTTTACATCCCTCTTATATTGATACATGTAGCTTATGTTCTCCACATGTAGTTATCTGCTCTTTACGGTGTTATAAAAGATGTTTCTTTAATAATGTTTGCAATATTTGATTAAATTGGGTTCACTTCCCCATGAGGAAAAAACATCAGCCAATCATTTCTGTTCTCATCGCACGTTTTATTTGTCTATTGCCCGTCAATCCCTCTTACTACGGAAGTAGCATGCGTGGTGTCGTCTGTTTACAGTAGGTAGCAAACAATCTTTCTGCTAGCAGTTAGCAATGTTCAGACAACGGCAGAGCAAAACCCCAGTGAAGGGAAACCCCGGCAAAAGGAAGAGTCGTTTCCAGATTGCTGAGAAAAGCAGAAAGACGGCAGAAGAAAGGAATAAAACCATAGTTGTTCTTGGTGAATCTTTTCAGCGTTAGCGAGTGCTCAAGTGGAATTCCGACCAACGCATTGGTTGCTAAATTTCTGCTCAACAGGTAACATTTACACTCAAAAGTTTCTTGTCAGATTATTACATTTTCAAGTACTATCTAGCAGAATTATTTGGTGTTATGCCACTGTGTTTGTTTGATACACATAATGTAAGATGACAAGCTTTGTGGTGTGTCTTAAAGGCGTGGCCAGGGAGGCAGCTGTGGATCAAGTTGGCTGGTATTGCGCATGCATGCGCTTTATTCAAAAACTCGTTAACAGTCTCTGCTTTCTGATTTGCCACGGACATCTTCTATACCATCTTTAACGGATCATCCTTACCTGTATACGTGGTCCTCTTCCCCAATGGGTTGGCTTGGACTGCTGCTTTCTCTAGACCAGGGACTTCTCTGAGCTGAGCTGGCAGACTGATAAACAGAAGTAAAATCACACACAACTTAATTTGTGTTTTTTATTATCATTCCATGTTCAACCTTCCTTACACCAACATGTACATCATTGCAGGAAGTTACCTCTGTTTCATCTAGTCCATTAAGAGTTCGCTCAGGTGGGACTTGAGGTGGAGAGCAGATGTCTTGTTGGGTCTGACCCCCAACAGGGAAGGAGTAGGCAGTCTCGTCAGACAGGAAAAGTGGGCGCTTTGAAATGTGGGATGTTGTGGACTCAAGGTCCGCCAACAAAGCATCTGTAAAAAAACAAAAAAAAACAACGACACGCGTCAATGAGCATTACTCATAACGGTATGCTGGTCGCGTCATATCCACACTGATTTAAAATTTGGGGGTAATAAGGCAAAAAAACAAAATTATTATTCTTACTTCTATAATAAGATAATGCCAAGAGAGCTCTGAAGATGAAATCCCTGAAACAAGATATGCTGCTGATACCATTTTTACTAATCCATTAGTTTTGCTGGGATTTAAATTTTTTTTTGCTTTATAGCGATAAAGCATAAAGATCTTGAAAAATATGACCATCAGTTTATTTTAACTATACAGAGTTTCACAGTGAAATAAAAGGCCCTCAAATCTATAATCACTTTGTTAATCATTACACAACAAAGAGCCCAACAGCTTATCTTGAAATCCAAAGACAGTGTCCTTCCTCCGCCTGTGCTCAGGGTTCCAGAAATTCAGACGGACAGATGAGAACACAGCAGTGAAGTCATTACCACATCCTCCTCAGCAGGACTGTGTTAAACAAGAAGTTACACTCCATCACATCACTCTTGTGAAAAACGTTGAATTTTGTTTAGATTGCATTCACCAGCACCCAATAACTACTGCTGCTTTCGCAACCTGTCATCAGAGGCACAGGAGTTGTAAAAGTTGAATCACGCAGGCCGTCATGGCCACTCCTTTAGTTACTCATTGACCCTGGCCTGACTGGAGTCTTGACATGTTTTAAATCCAAGACCTGCTGTCAAAGGTGCGACCATGCTCATATTTACCATCGACACGCTGACAGCCACCATCTGAGCGGGGGGGTTATTTGGTATTTCTAGAGGAACATAGGCCAAGGAAACAACTACTAATTTAGCAGTCCTAACAAGTAGGTAGAAGGACACATAACATTATAGAGGATTTAATGAAGAGTACAGGCAGTATTACTGAACACTTATTTTAGCACACGCACTCAGCAGAGAAGGGTTTAGTTTCTCTTCCAGAATTTCACAACTCATAAAGAATTAGACCCTAAATGAATTAAACTTCATTCAAAAATAAATGTTTGATCTATATAAAATATCTACAAACACCTACTGTTGTAAGCAGGGTATAAAAGGTTAGTATACCAACACATTACAGGCACATAAAGACAACAGTGCTGCTAATATCAAGATATAAACTCAGAAAAATCCACTTCATTAGTTAAGGTAGCAACAAATAATAAATTACATGCATTTCAAAGTGTGATGTTATCATCAACATTCAATCATGCTGGTAAAACGCTGCTAAAAAGTTTTCAGATCGCTTGGAAAAGGTGTGCATTGTAGCAAATACCTCAGTGAAGCCCCGTCCTAAAATTAAACACTCGCTCAAGAGAAAGAAAGTTTCAAAGTAACATGGTGTTGAGACGTACCTTAGAAAAAAGACAAAAGCTGTACACCAAGGAGGTGAAGAGGAGCAATAGACAGAGAAAGAAGAAACAGCAGAGGAAGAGGGCAATCTAAACAGTGTATGGCAGGCAGGAACTGCCTTTCTTAACTCTACCATCAGCAGAAGAGAACCAGAAAGGGTGGGAGCAGAGGACAGGGTCGTGGCAGAGAGGGGAAGGAGGTGTTAAAATAAATGGCAAGGGGGTTAGGTTCATCCCTCCACTGCTCTGCCAACTCTGACCTCGCTGCCTGTAAGCTCAAATAAGACATAGTACTTACTTATGCAAATGATGAAGCACTAGAAACTGTCTAAACGTGTCCGACGTCACCAGGCTGAGGACGTTACAGCGGGCAAAGGAGTGAAAACCATGAAAGACATGAGGAAAGCTGAGAGCAGAGTTCTTATCAACACAGGCATGCCCAACTAAGGGAGTGGTATCATCACCAAGGTATATATAAGGGGTATAATCAGCCCCTCCTTCTCACACTTAGCACAGACTCTGTCCGCACTCACATTTACCACATTTTATTGCTACATGTTACATTGCGTCTAAACGTGACGTAAAATCTTAGTGTCAGGATATCATCTCCTCTGCAGTCCAAGTTTCTGACCTCTACACCTGAAAATGACTGCTGGGTCTACAGTACCATAGCAGCGTGACCACAGCAGTCATGTGGACCAGAGTGTTTCCTAGACAGACAGGAGACACAGAAGTCGAGCCAGATTCACTTGGACCAACTCAACATTAGCATGGTTAGCATGATTAGCATGGCTAACATGCCAGTTGACTGAGTTTCCAAGCAGAGGCTCATCCCTGAATACAGATGCCCGGCTGCATTCCTCTGAGTTTGATTATGGATACAGTACAACTCTCTGTTTACACTGCTGCAGCCAGCTCTCCGGGTGTCCTTACTTCCTACTGAGGAGCAGTGAAACATATAAAAGCCCATGAAGGTGGAGAGAAGGGAACAACACCACTGTTAATATGCATTGAAGATGCCAAGTATGGAGCAAGAAATAGACCCAGGGCGTATATGTAACACTTAGCAACATCAACTTCTAAACTAAAAGAGGTAGTAAAAAACTGCTGACTCATCTAACAAGCTTTCCTGTGTTAAAATGTTTGAGGGTTTCAACCTCTTCTTTAAAACATTTCCAATGATGCAGCTTATTTCTACTGTGATATGTATTATAATGTAGTCTTTACCATCACTTTGTCTATTTTTATTTAGCCTGTGCAGGTCTGAGCATCCACTAGGGCAAAACATATTAGTGTACAGTATGAAAAAATGATAATTTATTTAATTATTCATTATTTATGTACATTTTTTTCCATATTATTACCGTTATTATTATTATTACTACTGTTATTATCCTTATTGATGTATATGTGTGTATGCTCTATGGCATACACAGCATTATCTTTCAAATCTTTTACTGCTGCTGTAACAGCTGGAATTTCCCCAAATGTGAGACAAATAAAGGACTATCTAATGGCCTCCAGTAGGACGCAGACACAGTGACGGGGATTCATAAATGTATTTCCTTAAATAACAAATCCCAACCTTTAACCAATTTAGATTTAATAACCTAATTATTTAGAAAGAAAACGGTGAGAATGTCTGTAGGGCTCAGCGAAATCTGTAGCTGATGTCAGAGCAAAATTTTACCGCAGCTGGTGGAGACCTCTGTCAACAGATGTTAGTCCAGATGGTTTACACGAGAGATGTTAATCAACTTAGCTCTGGAGCTGAACCGGATTTAACCCTGGTTATAAGGAATCTGCGACTCTAAAATACAGTTACAGCTCAAACATGAGCCTCCAGGCTCCATGAAACACACTGTGTTTGGCACTGGTTTGTGTGAGGGGAGTCGCTTAGATGCCTTNGCTCATTTCCCACAACAAAGAGGATATAGTCCTGATTAAGAGAACATACAGGCAAGTTTGAGTTCAGGGCTGCTTTTGTTCACTGAATCAAGCGTGCTAGGCATGCTCTGACCCATCCTCAAACTGCACTAATACACAGAGGTGTGTCCGCCTCCTTTGCCAAGCACACATACCATGACAGACTCGAGAGTAAAGCACAGGCTTGTTCCCCAGTGACCAAAAAAGGAACTGCCGTTAACGTGGAACCCATGAGATGAGAGTGCTCAGTTTTAAACTGAAGCCCTGAATAAAGATTGATGAATGAAGACTTTAAAACTACACTGTAGCTGACTATATCTTTGCATCTTAATGGTAAGAGTAACCAAAAATCATCTCCCATAAATCCGTTCTAAATGGGGAAAACAAGACCCAAGTTAAGCTTTCAGATACCTTTAAGACAAGCAGGAGTAAGTGGATGACAATTTGCTCCTCACCACCTGTCCTGCAGTAAAACAAATTTCATGCGAATCTACCCTCCCATCGATTAAATACAGTCCTCGCTATTAATTTGCAGCTAATTAACAGAGAAGTACCAGCATTCAGCTGGCTTCCGTGTCCACACAACCCTACATGTGACATGGCGGGGCACAGCTGGGCTCGAACAATGAGGAATGGAAGTGGGAGTGTCTGGAGAGCCAGATAGTAAGTGAAACTAGGAAGAGTGCGTGTGTTTGTGCGTGGCGCGCACAAGCCAAATCCTCAGAGGCTAAAATGTGGGTTGACGCAAATTAAGGAGACTCCCTTCCTCCCTGATGAATGGCGTGTGTTTTAATTACAAGAAAACTGCCTCACATGGGGCTTATTATAGCAGAGAGAAAGAGAAAGATAAAACGGGGGAGTGGGAAGACTGTGGTGGCAGAAGATGGGATGAAAATGACAGGAAGACAAGGAATGAACAGAGGGGAGGGGTACATGGAGGGACTGGAAAGAAAACCATTTGAAGAGCCAAGTACATTGACCGTGTAGAGCAGGACTGAAGTGCATCGACAGCATCTGAATGACTACTCTTAATGGCTAAAGTTTAAAAGAAATATATGAATGGAATCCAATTAGACCAAATAATCTAAAAGCACTAATCTTGATAGTTTTGATAAGCTCTGATGTTAACAGAAGCAAGCCTCCATTATCCCTGACAGGACATCCTGCCTACCCGGCTCTGCACACGCTGGGTGATCCCCTATCAGTGCTGACCACGGCGCACACTGAATCAATGCTGTTTCCTGCTCAACACATCTAATCCTGTCCATTCAGCCCTGCCGGTAGCGATTCATTTCAGGAAATATCTGCAATCAAACAAAACGTAATCAAGACTAGCACTTAACAGCCTGCAGGGGGTGATGCCGAGTCGTGTTAGTGCTGAGCGGCAGGCTCACTGCCTCTGGCTTTTTATTCTCAGGGCTGACATAAAAGAAAGGCCTTATCTGTGAGGTTCATAAATGCCAAGACATTATGATAGGAGTTGACACCAAATTGGAACTAAGAGGATGAATATTAGGTGTAAGATGTCGTCTGTGCAGCCAGTTAATCCATGTTCTTTGACCCCTTTTTTCATCTCCCTACTCTCATTCCTTTCATTTCTTCCCTCTGATGTGTGTGATGTGTTGCAAGGTGCACGCTGGCTGATATGAATTCCTAACGTGCCGCAGCTCGTCTTCCATATATGAGAGAAACAGTGAGGAAGGTGCGCACTAGCTGAGCAAGAGAGTGGGGTAGGACAGAAAAGTAGGGATCTTAGGCAAGATAGGACAGATTAAAAGAAAAGAAAAATGCCAGCTGTGTTTATTCTCTGCTCGAAGGGAAAAGGGAGGTTTGGAATGTCAAATCTAAAAATGTCAAAACAATATCTATTGTGTCCACAGTTGCCATTCTGCTAAGCTGAAACTTGAAGCGGCAGCCTTTTATGTTGGGCTGCGAGAGAGATGGCCTTTAAATATGACACAGGCTGACAGACCATCACGGAGAGCCCAAATCCCAGTTTGTCTGCAACAGACAAGGACGGGGAAAAAAAAAAAGACCAGCAGGGTGCATCTGGACTTTATCATTACACCCCTCTGGGCTCAAGGCCTGGCGCCAGCGTTCATGTGAGGCATTTCAGGCAAACACATTTACAAAATCAATCATATTGCAAACATGTGCACACAGGTGGAACAGCAGGCAAAAACACTGCATGCAGGTGCCTTTCAGCACGGCTGGCCACACATACCAGAGACACACTCAGGCATCTGGCCACTATAAATACTCCCCCCGCCTGACCCTGACCTCTGAGAGAAGACACTTACAGTAGATGACGGACGGCCACACCAGTCAAAGCAACAGTAGGACCTCACAGACCACCCAACCAGTTTGTGCTCGACTGCGCTATAAACTTCTACACTGTTTCAGGTTGTTTCAGTTATCTACTACACAGTGATTCCTGTTCAAAACACATGCATGGTGGTTTTCTTATGACCTGTCACTGTCTTACTACTGTTTAATCGATAAAATAGCACACTTAATGTATCTATAATTAGAAGTCACTTGTATAAAGAGAAAGAAAAGAGGAATCCATCTCATCAGATAATGTTAAGCCAAATATCATCGTAAAGCAAGCGTCATCCTGGTGGCTTATCCACCGAATGCTCCAAAAATAATTAATAAGCCTGAAACAGAAAAGAAGTGAAACATCTTCAGGAAGCAAGGCAATGTCCAGCTGCCTTCTGCTCATACACTCAAACATTTGTTGTATGCTATGTAGGAAAATAACTTAGAACCCATCTGATCAGTATTTTCGGTCATTTTACAATTCCAGTAATAGAAATGTCCGGATTTCATAGTTCCTGGACTAACAGTCAAATAAAAGACCTGTTTTTAATTGAAAAAAAAAAAAATTAAAAGAAAATAACCTTATGTCTCAGACAGCATATATTTCCCGTTTGTGTCTACACAGCCACATTCTGCTGAGAGAAGTCAACAAATTTTGAAAATTGGAGAAAAACCTCCACTAAAAACATCAAAACACCTCTCAGTGTCAAGCTAGCATCTATTACAAATAATGCATCAATTAATGGTGTGTGTATATATATATATA
>JAPMNP010630713.1:0-13412 GCA_029874935.1 Atherina boyeri
AACTTCTGTATATTTGCTGGTAAGCTATTGCTTTTTGCCCTGAAAAGAATTTGTACTGTTTGTAGTTCCACCAGATCATTGACTTTTAATCATTTGGATTCTATAAAAAGAAAATTTGTGTGTGCGTGATAGCTAGCCCCATTAATTATCCTTATTGCTTTTTTCTGCAGAGTAATGCGTGGGTGTAGTGTTGATGTATAATTATTCACCCAAACTTCAGCATAATAGGTGAAATATGGCAATACAAGTGAACAGTAAAGTATATGTAGAGATTTTTTATTCAAGACTTGCTTTGCCCTATTTATTATAGCAATACTTATGTAATTAATATTTTTGATATAATATTTATGATTGATTGATTGATTTAATTCATTGAAAGTGTACAAAATAGTGCCAGTGTGAATGCACCTTTAAAGACAGCCGCATCACTGTTAGCAACACATTTTATGATGTCATTCCTAACCCCACAGCTAAAGAGGCCTCCAACCTTAACTGTTCACTTTCAACTGATAAATGTGCAACAAACATACTTTAAGTGTGCATTCCAAATCATCTTGAAATTCTTCATACATCAAGATGATTGCTTCCACTCCAGCAAAGCCAAAATGCACACAGTTATTACATGGCTTGCTTAGCAAGAGAAGTGGCACAGCCAGATTGTACAAATTGCCATGTGTGATGAGTGGCAGGGAAGTAGGCCAGCTGAAAGGATGGCATCCCCATCTGGGATCCTCTCTGGAGGATATCACGATGAGCAATCCCAATGCTACTCAGAAATCTGCAAGATCAAGATACTCTCATGTTCCTTAGACTTTTTTATACATTATCGGTACTGCCCTGTTTTTACTTCACCCAGGGCTATATGCTTCTTTCCTTTCCCAAAGCATATGTCAGAAGGATGGAAAATGTAACATAGAATCAAATGGGTAATTAGCCCCCATTGCACTATATACCCCATTAGATTAGAATGCCAAATCAACCAAGTCATTCAACATATTAGAAGTCTTTTGGGAGGATGAATTGGCTGCACTGTTGGAAAAAGGTCTAGAATGATCTGGGAAGGTCTTTGGGCACTTGAGCTCATGAAAAGTAAATATTTTCGTACTTCTTGTTTAGTCTTAACAAAGTCCTACAACCAGCAGGCTATCTGCTCCCACTTTCAATGCCCAGATGGCCACAAAGCCCAACCTTACTGTTGCACCCAATTTAACAGCTGCAAAGGTCGGGGCTTTGTCTGTTTGGAAATCCACAGATGGCGAAACTCAGAAAAAGCTCAATATGTCAAGACTGCCGACCCCTTCGGTCGTGTATATATTCATTCAGAGCCTTCATGAAAAAAAAGCGTTCTAACAGTCCATCCTAAAATGTAAAAATGTGGCAGCTGCTCTTTAGAGTCTGTCCATATTGGTAAGTGTGTGCTGGGCTCACCTGCAGGTATAAGATGTTGTAGGGTGCATCAAGGTGAATCAAACGCAGCCAAGGCATGGAGACAGGGAGAGGGAGACAGAAAATCAGTCAGTTCACTGGATAAGTTGAAAAATTAATGAATAATTCATTGCATAATTTGTCAGGATATTATCTATCCAGTATACACTTTCAAGATATCAAAAACAAGTCAAAAGCATCACAATAAAGCAAAGTCATAGTTTGAACCTTTTCCTTGCAGTCAGTGTATTCTGGTGTCAGATTTTAAGTTCAACATTGAATGACATCCCTAAATGAGCGTCTGCCTAATCTTTTGACAAAACTTGGTATCAGATGGCATTTCTCTTCTATGCCTTCACATCAAAGCAATCACATCAAAGATGTTCCTTGCAGGGTTCAGATAATATTTGCTCGTTTAATCTCCAATCTTTGATTGAGGTAGTCGATTGTCCCCCTAAGCCATTTATCCTACTCCTATCCCTTCTACTTCATCTGCTCCGATAGAAACTGAGTGGTCTGTAAATGTCCTCATTTTAAGTCCATCCAGTGCCACTCAGGTATGGCAGACTAAACATTAAACCCAACACTACCTCAAAGATAACCTTTATCTGAGCTTTTTCACCACAAGCTCGGTTCATATTAAGAAAGAAGCTGTGCTTCAAAGCACAAACTTCTAGAGTATGGCTGATTTTACTTAGGTAATAAAAAGTGTTACAAAATATTCTGAAAAGGAACATTTCAATTTCTCAAGATTTAAACAACAAAAGCCTCTGTAAGCAATGGATCCAACAAAAACACTGGTTAGAGTATCTACTATTTTTTGTAAGAAAGGTATGAGAGAAGAAATTCTCAGGAATTCTTAAGTCAAACTCTGTAAGAACAGCCAATAAAACTGCTCCCATCATCAAGATAAATTAGGGTGCAAATGGATTGTCTCAATTCCACTGTATGTGCCATAACTCAAGGCCATGTGCAAACACTCCATGTTTGGTTTTGCAGTTGCTATCCCTGCCCTTGAGTCAGTGCAGACTGAGGTGTTGCATTGCTCAGCACAGGTCATATGCAGCAGGAAGAATTTTCAATGACTCATCAGCATCTAATGGCACATTGAGTTTTTCCTGCAGTCACAAAGATGTGTTAAGAGATACAGTGACCAATAACAGACATGGGCCTGAAAGTAAAGCAATGAACCATGGCATGAATATTAATAGTTTTTATGCTTTTATAGAGCTTACAGTGGGTTGAAAATCCTTCTTACATGAAAGCATTAGTCCAAAACAGTTAAAAGGAAGTCATCAATAATCATCAAAATAAGGACAGATACCTTTTTCCCCTGTTGTTGCCTGAATGTTGCCCATAATCACTGCGAGAGGCTTTGTCTGGATTATATTCTCCAACCAATGACAGGCTGTATTTGTAAGTATTTCCCTGTTTTTAATCAGTATAGACTAGTGTATGCTTCCTTCCCCCATGAGCTTTAAATGATTTAAAGGTAATGTGGGTATCTTTAAAAGGTGAATAAAAAGTTAAAAAAAAGTTTCTTATGGGACTGCACAAACTGCAATGCAACAAAACATACATTTTGGAGTGTTTTGGAGAAAAAGAATTGTCCCATCTGAGTGGTAGCGTAGTGGTTACAGAAGTGGCCTTGGGTCTGTGTGCCAAAAGAGGTGAGCTACTGTGGCCCAGTGTTTAAGGCCCGTAAACACTGCAACATGGCAGCCCACTGCACTGTAGTGCATCTAGGGATGGGAATGCAGTACTGAATTTCCCATTGATTATATACCAGACCAGCAGCACAGGTTGGCACCAGGATGGTTGAACAGGTTCTTCGTCAGCTAAACAATGAGTTTGAGGTAACAGCCACATAGATATGGGAGTGTTTATCTGCACCAATTACAAAGGTATACTGAGGACAAGGGCTTACTCTAATCCAAGAAAAATGGCACAAATTGATTAATTCTGAAAAGTACAGTCAAGAAGATTCTTTAAGGGCAGGACAACCCCCGATCCCTGACCTTCCATCACAGTGTGACACTCATCCAACATCTCGCCTTACATCTGTATCCACAGGCTGTTTCAGACACCCATCCAGGTCGGGGGCAGGGAACTGCATGTGGGGAAATTCACACTTCCATAAACCACCACAAATACACACTCACACAGAGCTACTCCAGCCACCTACTTGTGTTACATAACACATGCCACTGCCTACCCGTGCACCAGCAGATCTGCAATGCACCCGGCCAAGAATGGAGATTCATCACCAGAGCTCGTGCACTGCAGAAATCTTACAGTTGACTTGCTAATCTCTCAGCCTGGAGAATCATGACAGACACGAGGATCCTCTGCTGATGCTAAATGACCTATATGCCTGTCCTTACAGTGAAAACTCAGATTTCAGTCAGATGGACCTTTCCCTAAATGTGATATCTGACAATCCACAAGGGTGAGTCTGGCCAAAGGATTTGTTTTAAAGTCAGCCACTCTTGTGCCCCTATTCTCACTCACTAAAACGGTAAAGGTAGGGTCCCACTTACAAAAATCCCTACTGGCATGAAGACAGCACAGGAAGATTTGGTTTATTGTGTAAACAGAAAAATTGAAGAATTGAATTAGTCCGAGCTGCAATGAGCTGCCAGCTCTTTTTAAGCCAAACATATAATTTTTTTGCCTGATTCTGTCACAACAAAAATACTCTTTTAGAGCTGGTGAAGGTCTTCTAAAAGCCAAATGTGTGGAAAAACCACCATTTAATAGTGTGAATGTGTTCAAAAAGGCCCCACATGAACATTAGAAATGTAAAATACCCCCTACTTTACCCGTATTCTTTTGTGCAAGTACTTGAAGCTGGACAAATAACAACGTGCTGCAAACCAGACTTGCTGAGAAACTGAATTCCTTGGGAAAAAATATCTTGAAAGGCTCTTACAAAATGGATACAAATGGTTTACTATGCTTTAATAAAGCAGCGTGCATCTCTAGACACCAGTTGGTCCAATTTCACAACAGAATGGGCCCAAGAGCACAGTGGGCTGTGAGATATACTGTGTAGCAACACAAGTGTCATAATTCCTCTTTTTTAACTGTACAGTATTTTATTTGAGGCCAGCAGTTCGTTCCAGTACGCAAACACAGAATTGAGGGAAAGCTCATCTGCTGATGCTGCTGAACAGTGCACTTTTCACGCCAGACTACTAAAGGAGGAAAATCTCATCATCCAAAGCGAGGCTGCACTGACACAGCCCTGAGCAGGACTCTGAACAACTTATTTCAAATGAACACTGCAGAGCGTCTCTTCACCCGGAGCACGCAACACTCGCTCAGTTTACATCAATGGCTTGTATCTGAAACACTGCTTCTTTTTTTTTTGCTTTTTCTTTTCTTTTTTTACAGAGGACCAAATGGTGCTCGGCAACTAGCATTCTGGTAAATTTCTTTTTCCAAATCTCCATAGTAACATCACTCCTATACTGGCAGACTATTAAGAATATGATTGGTCTGAATGACTTCTTCCCAGATTTTACTCACTTTTGCCATCTGATGTTTGGCCTCTTGAGTCCTGGCATTTCGTGACCTACTATAATTTGGCTGTACTCTGAGACAAATGTGCTGTCATTCTGCCACTGACCCTACTTTCTTAACACAGGGCAAATCTCCTAACACTCTTTTTCATGATTTATACATATGGGCACAAAATACTGCAGCAATTATGTCATCAATCCCCCAACAAGCAAAGAGATTAACTATTTAGCCTCTAAAAGCTGAAGGCTTGGAAATGATGAGTCTAAAACCACGAGAGCATAAAGCATTCGAGTAATGATTTTTGTTAAAAAAAAGCCATTATCTGCTTACGAAATGGGGGGTATGTTTGGACTTTATTTTTCAAAAGAAGTCTTATTTTTAATGCTGTCAACAGTTACAACTGGGATTCCATCCTTAGACCACTGACAGTAATGCTGCTCTTACATTACATGGTACAGTATGGTTCAGCTCAACATGGCTCTTCGACGCTTCGTTCTGCAGTATATCCTCAACATGGGGGGATCATCCGTTTATCATCATAGTGTTTGTGATGCATAGATAACTAGATGTTTGCTCTTGTCATATGTTGTCATACTGATTTAGAAGTTTTGTTCAAAACTACTTAAAAGTGAGGAGTACATAGGTAAAAGGAGGGAAGGATTAAGTACTGAAGAGTTTTACACTGAATATCTTTTGCAAGTGGTTGTAACGACTGAGCGTATGTACAGCGATGAGCTAAATCTGGTTTGGGAGACAAGAAGATAGATCTGTAAATCCATACTCTTTTTTGATAAGTATACTCATATATTCTTTAGTCAAACACACAAATGAGATTTCCAAGATTTGTGTGTCATAAAATGTGTACTGGTCGTTAAAATGACTTCACAGTATTTTTATTTGTGTTGCTGCAAAGATGTTATTGTGCAATCCTGTCAGTGACAATAATGTCCTCTGTTTCTACCTCATTTTACAGTATCAGCTTAGCTGAAGTGATTTTTTTTCTTTTAAAGTACCAATTATTATTTATTATGTACTGTGTAAGAAGTAATAACTGAGCTGACCCATCTTGGACCATGTGATGAAATGGAAAAGCAATAAGATTAATTCAAACCTTAATGGCAGCACTATAGCTGAATAAATACAAGGGGAGCAAATGAAAGTTTTGACATGACACATAATAAGCATGACCAGCAGCAACCTGTTAGGACATATGGCAATCTTTAAGAAATAAATGAATAAATAAAATTGGAAAATAATATTTTTCTAATCTTTTAAAGTCCAAGTAAAGCAAATTCAGCTATTTTCATGGAAACCAGTTGAAACATGATGGATACATTTGAAAACTTGTTCATATTGTTTTGTTTTTTTCTTTTCTTTTCGTTTCTATGCATAGTCGAGTTTTGTAT
Source organism: Atherina boyeri (assembly GCA_029874935.1). Lineage (NCBI taxonomy): Eukaryota > Metazoa > Chordata > Actinopteri > Atheriniformes > Atherinidae > Atherina > Atherina boyeri. The sequence continues at coordinate 6,357 of JAPMNP010630713.1, forward strand.
TTGTGGGAGCAGCCAGAACTATAGGCTCACTAATAGGGGTTTTCAGAAGTGTTCCATCCTGGATCCAACCAGTCCACAGCAGAGTCATGTCTTTTCTTAATGTAGAGCTGGCTTAGACCCGAAGATCATACCCATTTCATACTGGTTCATTGCTTTCTCCTAAAATGTATCTTTCTCTGAATATTTTAATAACATGATGAGCTGTAGATGAGGAAATCTAAATCATCTTCTAAGTTTACTTTGGAAAGAGTTATTTTTAAATTCTTAAAACAAGTTTTCCATAGTATTACACACAATGGTGGTCAACTGCCCATTTTTTTCTTCTGAAAGACTCATCCCGTCTAAGATACTCGCATTATACCCGCTTATGTTACTGAGCCATGAGGTACTTTTTCCTAATTGCTAAATTAGATATTGGATTATCTGTCTTTCTTTTTTCTTCTTAATCTAAAATCACACAACTTTACCAGTCAGATGTCATCCATGTCTTAGTGGATTTGATATCATCAAAGTCCAGGTGAACATATTTTAAACATTACAATTCCTTTGCTTTAACATTTATTAGGAAGTATTTGCACTTAAAAAAAACTAATAAAATATTTTGTTTATGATAAACATTTTGTGTACAGCATTGTAACTTTTGGAAACAAGAATGTAACTCTTAGCTAGTAACCTCCACCCACCCATACAAGTTGTCAGGTCCAAAATGGGAACTGTGATTGTGTTCCAAGAGGGGTTGTAGTACATGCAGTTCACATACTGCACCACATGACATCAGTCCTGGGTCATGGCCAGAGGGAATCAGCAGTGGAAAAACTTAAGCTTATTCCATTTGGGGAAAGCAGGAAATGGGGGGTATAAACAGTAAATGTGGGGTCACATTACACTTCCTCTCCAGTTATTCCCACAGAATAAAACATCTCTTCACAACAAAATTCTCCTCAGCGTTTAGCTATGATTCACAAAACAAGTGACCAAAATATCTCATCTGACTGAGACTTAAGCTGAGTAACAGATGCGACAGCACAGTTAAGAACTGTTTTTTTGTTTTATTTCTTTTAAAATACTTCATCAAAACCAACTGTGCACTGCAGCATTTTTTCTCCCCCAAATTTTGGCAAAATATGCCATCAGTCATAGTTGTAAAAATATGTGTCCAAATAAACAGGGAAACAAGCGCTTGGTATGTTGCCTGACTGAGCTCTTTGAAGACAGTGAACACAAGGCCAGAAGACATGTCAAAACACCATCAATGCAATGACATCTACGAAAGGAATGTAGGACCTGGGTGATAACACTCAACTGGCACATGTTAAACAAGCTGTACTGACAAGCAGGCCACAAAAAAGCAGAGTTGACAACTATTCCCATTCCAGTGAAAATAAACACTGGAATGTCAGGAGGTGATATATACAGTAAGGATATCTCCTTTACAACAAAATGTGAGGGCAAATGTCACATCCTGCCTTCACTATTACGAACACAGTATGTGATTAGATCTTTCAGTTAAGTATCCTGGAAGATATTTTGTACTCAAAATACACCATTTTGATTCAAAGCTGCAAAACTAATAATAATACTGCTTACGGAACAACTTTTTGCACAAGATGCAATCACTTAACAAAAAGTTTTAAGAAAAACTGCTTTGAGCTCATGTGTAAACAAACTTCCCTTAAAGAGTGACTGACACAGAAAAGCTGCTAGCTATTGAGGGAATTACGCTGATTTTTTAATCTTATTTTTATTTTACAGCCCCTTCTACCTTTAAATATGCATTCTCAACAAAATGGCTCTGGTTGCCATAAGCTGCAGCATCAGGGCCTCAGAAACTGTATGCCACATTTCCTTTATCCTGCATTTTCCTTTAGTGAAAAAATGTGCTCCCTGGGGGCCACAAAAGTCCATGTAAGAAGTTTCTGTTTGAAGTGAAAAGGCGACTGAGTTCCTTTTCCTAAAGCACATGACTACCAAAAACAAGATCACTGCTTAACAGAGATCCATGTGCTGAAATGGTGCATTTTTAAAAAATGCTCTAGTGGTCCAACTTGATTCATTGCCACCATTCTCCATTCATCCCCAATTAAACAGGATTTGAATCCTCCCACAGTTGAATTTCCAGAAACAAACTGGTCTCAGATAGGCATTTCTATATTAGGGGCACTTCATTCTTCACCGTGAGCCTCTGTCCATCCCCAACCTGGATGAGGCCAGAATCTTCCCACAGTTAGTCACGGGACTGCTGGCAAGCTGAGGGGACTTGGAGGCATATGCGCCTTTCCATCTGTTGCTCACTCACTGCTTTCCAAACCCCTTCCTCTGTCAGCAGCCATCTGCTTCCAGCCCTACCCCACTGGCAGGAAACATGAGCACTTCCACCATAGGACATGGCTGATGCACAAACTGAAAAAAAAAAGCTCATGGCAAATTTAATGGACCACTATCTCAGCCTTAAAATAAAACAAGATCATGTTTGAAGAAAGGTATTTCTAAATATCCCAAGACACTCATCAATGTACGGTTCCGGTTATTTCCACTATACATTAAAATATCATATTGTTCTTGCATTTAGGATTAATGGTCTTACTAGTCTTTTGACATAATTAGCAGTCAGATATTTCAAAAGATGAATACTCAGAAACAAAAAAGAAAATTGGTGTAATACAATGGCAATGTTCTGCCCTGCCCTCTAAATGATCAGCATCAGTGATAAAGGTCATTAAAGAATAATTTTATCAATTTGAAATATAGATTACACATAGATATGGAAAATTAATGTCCTAAAACCCAAGCTGGCTGTATCAAATTGCTGGTTTTTATCTTACTAACGTCACAAACTGAAAACTTCCAGTTTACCACCACCAGTGCAAAGAGAGACTGCTAAATGTCACAATTAAAATGTTTAGAAGATAAAAATAACTGAATGTTATTTTATTTTTTTTTAATCACCATTACTATCATTTTGTTCTCTGGATCAACTGAAAAACTCATCAACTTACAGCTCAGCTCTCTTGGAATGAAAAGCCTTTGCAGACTAGTGAATTTAGGGCAAAACACTTTACCAGTCTTTTGAAACGTTACTATCAAAAGAAAGAGAAAGAAATCAAGGCTTTACAATTACACAATAACCCCTCAGCAAGAAAAACATCAACAATATAACATTCCAATATAACCCAAGAAACAGATTTTTTTTCCCTCGTTCTTTGACCGAAATCTAATAAATATCCTTATTCTGAACAAATTGAAATCAAAATGAACTCAGCGCAAAATTTCAACGGCCTTTTCCTCCAACAAAACATCAGAGCAGAGCTAACAATGCCAGAATATGACAGTCTCACAACCCTCTTTCTGCTCAAGAGAGATTAGGATGAGTAGAACTCCAAATTTTCCTGACTAGCGTTTCCCCGCCCTCTACATTCAGAACATTTTCAAAAAAATTGCTGTCCGTCAACAAGAGAGAGAGAGAGCCTTTGTTCGGGGACACAATGGAGGACATTCTGCTTTGGAGGACAGCGTCACATTCAATAAGCCAATGCCGTGGTGTGGCAGCAGAGAGAGGACAGCAGGGCTGATGCAGAAACGACACTCTGACCCCAAAGACCTCCCAGGACCTCAGACGGCAGCTCTGTTTACAGCTCACCAGTTCAGCTCATCTCTGCTGACCTGCGGTCAGGAGTCAGGTTTAGTGTTAGAATGAATTCCAATGGGGATGTAATGAGGACGCTGAGGCTGCGCATGAAGTAAACTGTATGGGCTAATCACTAAACAGAGAATCTTTTGAGATCGAGGCATGCAAAATCCCCGTTATCTGGTGAACATCCGTCCGGGGGAAGTTCTGTTACTACTACACTCTGGAGAATAAACATGGAACGTAAACTTGATGTGGGGTGTTGTTTCAACACTGCTCTCAAGGTTTAAATAAGACTGAAAGCTGATACGTGTGATGTGTGGCACAGACACTTTTCAGCTGCAGATGTTGTAGGAGATCTAATAACGTCCTCAGATGGATGGGAAATAAGAGGAAGCCTATAGGCCATTTGATCAATCCCCACTTGTGTGACATTAGCATGAGTAGGATGTTATAGCATACACAAGCATGGTGGTTTCTGAGCTATGAGACATGAGACAAAGAAAAAGCAAAAGGAGCTCTTTGAACCTACAGGTACTGGATCACAGTTTCATCCAAAACAAATACCAAAAGATACCTGAGTTAAAAAAAAATGTTCCTCCAAAAGGTCCAGGGGTCTAGGACACTAGAGATTTACATCAACACTCTTGTATCAAGGTAATTCAAGTCTTCTGTAGGTAAACTGCAATAATTTGAGTTTTAGTCAAACAGGAAGTGTAACATTTTAGTAAATGTATTATTTTGCATTAGTAATGCAAAATAATACATTTTGATTGTGATTATTTAAATTTGGTCTATAATGCTTAGTTTCAGCTATATTGTTATATTCTGGGGCTTAAATTAAGTATATTTACAAAACTAAAAAAAAAATTCAAATTCAGAGCCATAGATCCTACAAGCTGATATCAAAATTGATTCAATTTCAGTTCTGGAACAAATGTGTGCTATAGTATGCCCTTTTCTATGAGACTGGGTGGGTTTTAAGTTATCTGACTTAATCAGCGCTGGAAATAAATTCTTTACAGTACAAACGTTATAATAGCTGTGTGTTGTGTTCAATACATTGTTATAGAGATGTTTAAATATTTACAAGCTCTTGTACAATAGGCATACAATCAATACATTTTTCTGAGCAAGATTTTATTGATGTAAACTTATTCAATTGATCTATGTTTTGTTTGACCTACACATTTTTTAAACTGTGACTAATTAGAATAATATTTCTTAGGCTTTGCTATGACTTTATAATTACAGGTCTATAAGTAAACACTTATCTGTTTGATTCACATATTTAACATTTGTTTTTGGCACCTATGTTTAGTCTATGTCATGTTACAGCTGCATGCATGCAAATGGCACACATTCATTTTTACTCCACTGGATTAAAATGGAGGCACACTTTATTCACCTGTTGCTATGGTGAATCATAGTATTGGAGCTCCATTGATGATGGCTATTTTCTTCTTTTTTGTATTCACGCATGCAGAGTGATACTCAGAACTGATTAAACTACCTTAATTCAGTTGCTCTGCAACAAAAAACTCAACAGTTTCCCATTTCTGATTACAGAATTTTTTGACACAGCACAAATTTTACTTTTTACTTTTCCCTTGACATGGAGAGTAAAGAGATAATGAAAAACATGGTAAAAGCTTTGCAAAAGTGGACAGATTTGTAAGGACAAAGCTAGTGTAAGCATTTTAAGGCTCCATCACCATATTTTGGTGTGCATAATAAGAACTGTATCAACGTCACATTAAATTCTCCTTTATACTTCAGTGCGGCTCTGGCAGGCTGAAAGTTTTCCCCACTGCATTCTAATTTTCCTTTTCCAAGTGTTATGAGCTTAAAATTATTTTGATTTGACAAATATGAGTTTATAGATTGAGGAAAGTATTTGAGCGGACTGGTGAAGCTCTGTATATGTATGTAGGAATCAAAGTGAATGCTCTACAAACCCATATGATGTTCTACTGGCTTGGACATAAAGATAACATTTTTAAGATGGAGATTTTCTAATTGGTGCTTTCTGATCTGTCCTGTTTAGGTGACTCAAGGAAAAAAGAAGAGATTTTGCCATGTTTGGGTCTTTTCCATACTCCACAGATGTATTTACATAAGGCTTTATTTAGGCACAAGATCTACAAAAAGTAAATACTTGCTGAGTTACTCTAAACACTAGCATTCCACATTAACAGCAAATTACATTGACATACCGTGTAAGAGACACAGCTGGTGGTATTGACAGACACTTCTAACTCCATCTAATCCATATTCACAGATACGGTTTTGAAATATAATGAGCACATTGTGGAGACTTCACTTGCCAGAAGAAGCAGCAGCATTCCCTCGACACAGATGGCCCTCAGCTCAGTTCATCAAATCGAATTCAAGCTATACATCTACAAACAACTCAAACTTTAAGATGTTGCCACTCAATGCAAAACATCTGCAAACCTAGTCTGTATTTGTAGGATTAATTAATGTTTATCTGTCTAAATCATAGGTATTTACCATCATGATGACTTTTAAAACACAGGAAGTGATTGCTTATAGTCAATGAGATCTGTGTTGATGAAGGCATTTTAGAGTTTCCCATCTCAGCAGTCGTTAGGAAATTAATCCTGCTTAACCATCAATAAAAAATATGCATTATCATCGTTTGCTTGTGATTAAAAGATGAGCATGCTCGCTCGTGCTTTCCTAAGCAAATGTGATGCAGTATGTACCAGAACGCTGCTTAGGTGCTACACAATGCCAACAGAGAGCTCTGAGGCTTCAGTCATTGTGCTTTTTGTATCTCTCCGTGTCATCCTGATTGCTTTTCGAACACAGTGTCCCATTGTGCAAGCTTATTAGTCCTTTCTTGAAATCCCAAGCACCCTTCTCGAGTAGCAGTGGTTTTGGGTGACTGCCTCTGCTCCGACATTGGCCTGTCAGTTGGAAATATGAATGTCAGCGTGAGCTTTCCCAGCTTCATGAAATATAGTTATTACCCAAGACACAGAAGAACTTACAATGAAACACTATAAAACAAAATAAAATCCCAGGAAAATACACTCAGGTCAGTGTCCTTGAATCATAACCTGCTACTGAGAAAGTGCAATGCCACCTTGAGGCTAAAAAAAGCAAGGAATTTAAAGCTTTACAGCAATTCCATCTCCATCTCTGATCTGCACCATTCTTGCCCTTTGCAATACATGCTGTGCAATCCACAAGTACAACTTGCACATCATATTCTTTTATACAGATAAATCTTTTCAATATCCTGCAGGATTTTCAGAAAGCTAAAAATCAAACTCTGATAAGAATCTAAATCTGAATAATAATGAGAATCCCCATTGTATGTGGAATAAAGCATACTATTCCCAGGCTGCAGTCTGGTTAATGAAACTCTCTTATACATTGAAATTAACACCTTAAAACATAAC
>JAPMNP010630728.1:2133-17212 GCA_029874935.1 Atherina boyeri
CTTTATGATTTATGTCTAGAACCATGTGTGGCTGTCGAGTGCGTGTCGAGTTGTCTACTGGAGAAAAGCGTTCTCGGAGCCGTGGTCCTCCTCCATCTTGGGGTAGACGCCCTCGGGATGATTATAGGCGCCGGAGTCCTCCAGTCAGACGCAGGTATGCATTTTATACTTGACTACTCCTTCTTTTTTCTTTTTTTTTCTTTATTATTTTTTAACTGTTTTCAGAGCAGTTTAATTTGCATCATTCATTACAATCTCATTGTTTGTTACACACACACTTAAATATCAACTTTTGAGTCTTTACTCTGGCAAAACCATTTTAGATCTACCAAACTCTCATCATGGCTTTGATCACTTCAGATCCCAGACCTACTATATTTTGTCAAAACCTAAGCCAGATAGTCAGGTTTTATTCCCTCGATCCCTATGATCGACATCCAGTTGTTAGTTGATGGCTTTTTTTTCTTCTTTTTTTGAAGACCATCTTTCATTTTAATTTTGCATAATCTGTGGTCATATTCACAAAGGATCTTTTTTTCCTTTTTATTACCAGTGGACCAAGCACAGTTATTTAATGTGGGGATGCTGAAACAACCTGTATATATTAAAATCAGTTATTAGTACCCAGTTTGGTTCATACAATGGGAACTGATGCATGCAGTTGTGACGGTTGACCGAGTTGTGCAAAACATCATGTATAGTGTTTTACATTGAGGGATTGTAATGTAACCAAATCTGTGATTAGCTCATCACTGTCAGAAGTTCATCATTATTGTGATTTTCTAAAATATTTGATAAGGAAAGGGTAAGTAACAGGAGGGATTTGGCTGATGGTAAACAGGCATTTGTGGCTTTAGGATATTTCAGATTATAACTGACTCACTAGCTTTTGTTTATAAAATGCTCTTCGAATTACTCTCTTTTTAGGGGTTGCTTGGTTTTTGATGTTTTGTGAATATGACCTATGATTCCCCATCGAGATTAGTGGCACACTTTTTTTTTTTCATTTCAAGGTTTTGTTTAGTTTTTTTCATCCAAATTTGCGTCCAAGACTACTGGCTGTTTATTCTAACTCTTGTTTTATTTATCTGTTAAAACACCAAGCTCTACCTGAGCAATGCTGCTTTACGGGGACTTTTAAAGAGGTTCAGTTAGAACTCCATCATTAACCAAACATTTTTAGAAATACTTTCTAGAGTCACTTTCTCAAGGTGTAAATTCTGTTTTCTCTCTGAGTTCAGTTGCCATCTATTAATAAAACTGAACCCCGTTGCAGAGTCACCATCAAGCTTCTCACCATCTGAGTCAGTCAACTAGTCTTCTTTCAGCATCATGTGACTGCTGACCAGCGAGCCCCAATCAGCTTGGCTGGTGTTGTCACATGAGCCAGGCGCGCCGCCAGTCGTCAGGTTCCACCAACCTTTTGGTTCCTGAGCATGCAGTTCCCAGCATCCTCCTCTACTTCCTCCGACCTTTACCCAATCAACAGCGGTCCACTTCACATTATCAACTAATCAGCGTCTAAACTCTTTCAATTCTCCAAACATCTACTGTATCAACGGGAACAGCCCTTGGCTTACATCCCTCCTTATTCCTCATGCCCCCGCCCCCCANCAACTACCCCCTCCAACCAGCCACCAAGCATCTCCAACATTTGCATCATGTGGCAAATCCTCTCTGCAATTCGACTTTCTCACCATCAGTCTGGCCTCCTTTGCCTCATTTCTATCTTGCCCAAATCCCCCAAAATAGTAAGTTGCTTTTATCCTGCTCTTTGTAGTTTTTATGATTAATCTGTCTTTCAAAGCTGCTTGAGTTTTCCTTCAGCAGTTCAGTGCAGCACCACAGAAATCTAAAGCTCAAGGAGCTTATTCATCAATCTTAGTTTCATTTGCAAAAACTCACTTGTTTTTATGTTTAACTTTTCAATGTCCGTTTTCACGGCTCGACATTAAGCCATTTTGAGTAGTATCTACTGGATTAAAGTAGGACTGGATTTAGTAGCTGTTTTAATCTTTACACCCTACACATAGACTGCAAGTACTATTTTTCTTTCATAATATTTTCTACACAGTTTTTTTTTTTTTTTTTTTTTTAAAGTTTTACCCCTATCAAACTTAAATCATCAGCAGATCCACTGAAAAGGGCAAACTAATTTTGGAAAAAATTGTGCATACACAGTTTGCCACCTGTACTATTTTAACGCAAAAGCACAGCAGAAAGATGGTATAAGAATGTGTTCTGCCTATCATCAAAAGACATAACTTAAGCAAGTCTTAATGTCGAGCCCTGATTTTTCTGAAATCTGGCTTCATGATTGGTGCTCATTGGACAAAGTTTCCTTTTATAAAGAATTGACTTTTTGCAATTCATGGATGCAGATGGTTCTTCTATGAGCAAACAAAGAGGAACGTGTAACCACGTTTCCACATGTTACCCACACCTCTTAAGAATCAAAATGCCAACAGTTTCATTACTGAGAGGAAGTGTATGACTACTCTGTCCTAATTAGTTTTACATTTTTCTTAACCTCACCACAACTTAGGTCACCAAGAAGGAGGAGCCTGAGCCGCAGTCGCAGCAGGTAAGATTCTTAAAAACTGTATTTCAGCTATGCTTTTGTTTGATTAGTTGCCAGACATTTATTTCCCTCCCCTTTCAGGTCACTTTCAAGAGATAGACGCAGATATCGATCTCTGTCTAGAGACAAGAACCGTAAGAGGTCAAGATCTTTCTCACGATCAAGAAGGTAATCTACTTGACATTAACTAATTTTATTAACAATTGTTTTTATTATAATAATAATAATAATAATAATGCTCACCCGTTGATTTGTTTCACAGTCGATCCAGGTCAAACGAAAGGAAATGAAGATCCTGGATAGTTCTGCGGGAACAAGCTATGGTTGTGAAAAAAACGTTTTCTTTTTTTTTCTAAGTCATGTTTTTCTTTTTAGACTTTATTTATTAACTTTTTTGTAGTTTAAGACAAAGGACTGAAATGTTCTCATTTTGTCAGCTGTCATGGCAAGATATCCCATTTCACTGAGTTTTTATTTTATTTTTGCTTTCCCAGAAATATGTCTTGCATGTTTTTGAAACTGAATTTAAACTTTAAAATGTTGTTTTGGGTTTTATTCTGTTTTTTTTTAACTGCTGAATTAAAGTCTTGTGATGTTTTTGCTCTTGTCTTCTATTTGTGGATGAATCTGTTTCTCCCAATGGTTCACTGTAAGACGCAGTAGTGGGGGTGTACCTTTTACCATTATAAATACTGGTGCTGTTATTTGTGAGCTATCTTTAAAACATCATCTGTTATGATGTATTTTACCCACAATTTGTCACTTTGGCAAGAAAAAAAACAGCATTTACTTACTACTTTGCTTGACAGGTTGTGATGATGCAGCTTAACTTGTTCAATAAATGTTTTTCTTAGGTGACATTTTGTCTACGCTTTTTTTTCCACTTGATTGTTGTCTTTATAGGTAACATAACATTTTAGTGTTCTTATTTTGTAAAATGGAACTTAATACTGTTCAGGAAGTTATTGTATGGTGCCGATAAAAGCTGCAAGTGAAACCCACACAGGAAACACTCATGTTTGCAGTTAACACTCCCTTATATGTGAAATGCAACTCCTGTTGGGCAGAGACTGATGGCTTGACATTCCACAGCAGTTCGTGTTAAACGGCAGTGGTTTCAGATTTAGATGGTAAGTACATGTGATCATTTTATGGAAGGTTGCAAATAATTTATACAACTATTGAAATGTGATATAGTTTTTTCCTTTTTCCTTCCAGAACTTAATTGTTGCAGTTTAAAATGTATTTACCAACTGCACTTCTCATGAATTGTAGTGTGGTAATCTGTTAAAATGATTAATTTGCAAAGTATTTAGTTAATACTCAGAAGTATTTTAGAGGTTTATGATATTTTGCCTTTATTTAATGTCTTATGTAATATGAACTTTGATTTTGTAATGTATTGCACAACTGGATGTTTGATGCTGCTGGCAATAGATTAGAAGTTGTGTGTGTGTAAAGTAATTGAAAAAAACAGCTGGTGGTGGTTGTTAAATGTTACCGAACCAAAATGAAACCTTTTAAGCTTTTTAACTGCTAGGCAGTACCTCTGTAGCACAATGCTCATAACTAGACGAAGGTGCTAAACCATTAATTGTATTGTTTAATGCTGACAGTTAAAACTCTGAAGCCCACTTCACCAGAAGCCACAATGAGTAGACGAAAGCTGGGATCTAGCCGAAGAAATAAAGGAAAGCAGCTTGCGAAAGACCCAGAAATTGAGCCATACTTTGAACCAGGACAAGATTTTGAGGAAGAGACCAGGGGGAATACGCAAGCGACGGCAACACTTGAACTTGAAATTCAGGATGCATTCACTCGAGGCAGTGAGCAGGGAATGTCAAACATGCATGATAGCACCTTGTTTTCAGAGTCTTCATCTGCTTATACTGAGGTTAAGACTACTGCTAATAGTCCGGAGGATGTCATGGAAAGTTTAATGCCAGAAACGGGTGATCTGCAAACTTGTAAAAATGATCGCAAGATTGAAGAGACTGACAGGTCCAACTTTCTTGAAAGTGAGGAAGTCACAGAAAATGCCCCTGCTGATGGCTTCTCTGAGGCACCCAATTCAAATATAGCCTCATGTGCTTCAGTGAATCGGCAACTAATGAACAAACAAGCAGCAAATTCTAGCATGCATGCTACAGCAAAGTCGGAGAGCAACAAGAAAGATGACACAAACTTGTTCAGACAAGATGGAACTTTACAGGGCAACCACATGGTGAGTGAGTCACAGATCAGCTCAGTAGTTTTAGAGTCAATCAAACCAGAGACAACCAAAGAGAAAAGCAGCCCTAGTGAAATCACTGGAGTTAAATACTGTGTTGAACAAGCAGTACTTTTACTACCAAAAGAGGAGTTGCCTACAAATGAGGAACAGGATTTTGCTCAGCATTCAGAGGATGGTTTAAATAAAGCGCATGGTGAGGATGATATACAAACACCTATTCAGGGGCTTGTTTCCACTCCAGATGCCGAAGATGATATATGTCCAAAAGAAGGCAATTTGAAAGTTGTAGAGCAGAGAAATGAGATTGATCATGTGTACGATTTGAAGCAAACGGGAAACAATATAGAAACAGGAAAAACTTATGTGGGACAGATGTACGAGGGTGGAGTTCATAAGGAGGATGATGTAAAACAAAGTGTTAATCAAGAAGATCTCTTTGAAGCTGAGAGGAATGATTCTTCCCTACAAACCCTGACATCAGAAACACATGCCCATTTTGACTCTCAGCATCAGGATGGGTCTTTGAGGGTGGATGAGCAAATTGTCACTGGTTCTGGCCATATTGGGAACAGAAGAAAATTTGGTTCTAAACGTAGACTTAAAGGACAACGTCTTAAAGAATATAGAGAGGAAGTTTTAGAACATGATAAGGGTGATCAAGCTCTTGAACAAGAAACAGAAATTAATGTTGATCTGTCTGATAAATCGGAAGTCATGCCAGAAGCAGCAGATAACCCCAGAGGTTATCCTCATTCAGAGGATACTAAGGAAGTGCAGGAAGATGAGGTACATCCAACACAAATGGAAGAAATTCTGCAAACTGATAACTATTATGAAGCTGTGATAGATAATGCATCAGAAAATTCTGAAATAATTTTTGGAAGTCTGATGAACCGATTTGAAATCACCGACCAATCTGATCCTACAGAGGAAAGTACTGACAACTCTGCAACCTTTTCTTCAACAGAAAGAAATTTGGAGGCTGTAGACCAGAGAAATAAGGATGATCATGTGTATGATATCAAGCAAACATGTACCATCGACACAGAGTTTATAAAAGCTACAATGGGACAGATGCATGAGGATATAAAACACAATCCAGAGCAAAGTGTTCAGCAATATGAAAATCGTGTCTTCTTTGAGAGCCAAACAAGTAGTATTTCTCCTCAAACTCTGCCAGCAGAATTGAATGCCCTCCCTGACTCCCATTTTCAGGATAACTCCATTAGTATGGGTGAGCAGACTCAGAATGGCCTCAGCCAAACTGGGAATAGAGGGACTACTCAATCAGAGGATGCTGTGGAGAAAGTGCAAGAAAATATGGTTAATCCAGCACAAATTCTAGAAATTTTACAAAGTGATTACTCTCCTGAAACCTTGCGTGATGATGCCCCTGTAGATTCCGAAATCACTTCTGGAATCCTTACTGACCAAGCTGAAGTCACTAATGCTTACCAGTGTGAGACCATAGTGAAATGTACTGATGACTCTACAACCAAAGAAGCAGTTTCAAATCTAGAAGATAAGCCAGATGAGTTTTCTAAAAAACAAGACATCACAGTGGCTTTAGACCAGAGTAATGAGGATTATGATTTATATGGTGTCAATAAACCACAAATCAGTGATGTAGAAAACTCTGCACCAAGTCAGGTGCATGAATTCAAAGGCAGAGTTGAGGGTGATGCAGAACCAAATACTGATCAAGTATCAGTATTTCACATGGAAGGATCTCTGTATGAAAAAGAGGAGATGAAATCTGTTGACTATCAGCGTCCGGACAGTTTTGCAAGTGTAGATGAGAACAGTCACACAGGGTTCCACCATAGTAGCAACAGTAGAAAACTGGCATCTAGCCGTAGAAATAAAGGAAAGCATAAAGTCAAAGAGTCTGTCATTGAAGCATACCAGAAAACTAGAGAGGAAGCTGAAGCCAATTCAAGCTGTAATGAATCCCGTGAAGCACTGTTAGCAGTAGAGATGGCTAGGCAGGAAAAATCCATGGAAATATTTCAGGCAGAAGAGGGAAAAAGCGGTGTTTCTCAGGCTGAAATAGTGAATTTTGACACTCATGTTTGTACTTCTGAGTTGCCTCCTATGGAAGTAAATTCAACCTCCACAGAAGATCAAAGTGTGTTTGAAAAGTCATGTAACAGGCAGATGCATGATGAGGAATTTCCCATTGTATTTTCAATAACAGATACAGTGAGCAAGGAAAGACTTGAATGTACAAATCTCCTAAAACAAGATGGAAATTTGCCGAACGATTTGGTGTGTGAACAGCTTGTGTGTGCTATCACACCAGAAATCCACTTGGAAAAAACCCCCACTGGGGAACATGCAAAGGATGAATGTAGGATTGAAAAAGGATTGCTAGAAGTTGAGTTGTCCACAAAAGAGCAACAACTAAATAAAGTCAGAGAGGCTCAGCAGTCAGAGGATGCTGTTAAGAAAGAGCATGAACAGGAGATTGGGCCAATGCAAGGTATGTCTCAAATTGATTATGCAACTGACAAAAACAGAGATGATGCTGCAGTAGATACTGAAATCTTCTCTGGAGATGTGTTTGAAGGAATTGGAATCAAAGACATCAAACAATCCGAGTTTGCTATGAAAAGTGCCAATAATCCCATACCACAGATCAGTGATAAAGAAATATTAGTAAATGAAATGGTTGATGTGTATGAGGCTGAAAGTCAAGTAATAATAATGGACCCCATTGATGACGAAATGGGACACTGGGTGAGGGAAGGACTCCTCTCTGAAACTGGAGACACTGAATCTTCTTTACAAAGCCTGCAACATGAAACACGTGCTGTTTTTGATTCTCAGTCTCAGCAAAATGACACAAGTTTAAACCCTGGTGGGAACAGTGGAGCAGTGGGGTCAAGCCAGGAAAAATCAACAGAAATGAAGCTGGATGGAATGGATGAATCTGACACTTCCCACACTGACAACATGGCTGTTCATAGCAAACAAAATGCACATCTTGGCACAGTTGCTGGCATCTGTGAGTTTACAACCTCAAGTCCTTCACTGAAGCAGCAGCTCATCAAGTCAAATTCCAGGGAGCTGCCAGATGACAAACTTCCTTATGTCTCATCTGCAACAGAAAACAAGGAACCAGATGAGGACACAGAAAAGTTAGAGCCATGTGGAAATTTACAAGGTAATCATTTGTCAAGTGCAAATGTAGAGTTTTCCATCCAACCAGAGAGAACCACAGAGAAAAGTAGCCAGAAAGACCAAACTGAAGTTGAATGCAGTGTTGAGCGAGGGACATTGTTATCACAAGAGAATTTTCCAACAAATGGGAAACAAGATGGACATTTCAACTCATCTAAAGCTGATGGTGCACTGCTTTCAGAGAATGTTGTGTCTAGAGAGTATGATGAGCTTATTAGTAAAGTACAAATGCAAGCAAGTCATCAAATCAGTCATACCATAATTATTGAGGAAAAATCTCCTCTGCAATTACTGCATCCTGATACAGATCCGACTCCTTTGGACTCTCAACCTCAAGACAGTTGTCAGAGCTTTAAAGACGAAAGCCACCCAAGTGTCAAACTAGCAGGAAACAGAAGGAAACTGGGGTCAAGCCGAAGGAATAAAACAAGACAGCAAGCCAAGGTTATTAAAGCAAACCAAGAATCTAAAGAGGGAGTTGAGGAGGATGTAGAAATGTTAGCAGAAAATACAACGAAGCAGGAAGAATTAGAAGATCTCATATCTGCTGAGAAAGTAAAGATCAGTTCTACTATGTCAGGAGATGAAAACATAGAAAAGCTGCTGAATGTCCGAGACAACAGTGCTGTCGCAACATCAGATATTAATCCAGGCTCAGACAATGGAGACTCGCTCAAATTCAATAAATACCTTGACGAAAGACACACAAAACCTGTGAAAGAGTCTGATGATTTAAGTCAGCTTACAGGATATGACACAGTTAACTTGATGCAATCACCACAAGTCTGTGTTGGGAAAGATGACTCAGATGTTCACAGTTTCCTATATCATGATGACATTATCAGCCCTGGGTTAGGCATTGTGCATGGTTTTGATCAAGAAGCAGCCTTTCAGTGCCAAAACACAGAAGTTTTATCTTGTAACAAAGACTCACAGGGACAAGAAGTCCACTTGCAACAAACAGATAGTGTGACAGAAACAGTGAGGTGTGTCACAATAGAGGACCGTGATACAGAGGTGGAGAGTTCAATGGATGCACAAGGTCCTGAACAAGATGAAGAGCGAGAAAAGTCAGCGGTGGACATGTCTTACAGAAGTGGGATTTCTACTCCAATGGATGAATGTAACAGTCTGCAAGAAAATACTCTGTCAGATTACAATGAAAGTTTGCAAGTAAAATCCAAAGAAAAGAGGAGAAAGATGGGCTCTACTCGCAAGACTCGACTCAACAGGAAACACGAAGAAGATACAGACAGCAAAGAAAGTGACTTTAACTCTGGGGTCAGGGATCTGGACAAGTTGAAGGTTGTGGAGGAGTTGACGTTAACTGCAGAGGTATTACAAAATGAATATGCTCATCCAATACAGGGTACCTTAGAGCAAAAAAAAAGTGAGGAAGATAAAACCCTTCATCATGAGGAGCATAAGCTACAAAGCTGTACTTTTGACAAGCAGAGCAACGAGAGTACTGTGATACCAGTTTTCCTTTCTGAACAGTCTACTTCCATCAATCCAGTTGCATTCCAAATGCCAGCGGATAAAATGGATGAGGAGAGAGATGTAAATAAGATATCACAACTAAATGATTTTACAAATGCTGAGATACAGATAACCTCTGTAGCCACTGGAATAAACAGTAGCATATTGAGTCAGTCGCTGCCCCCAAATACCGAGACAAACACTGGCATCAGTATGCAAACTGATGTGGAGACTTTAAAACCAGTACAAGTCCAAGATGTTGAGGAACAAAAGCTAAGTAACTTGCATGAAGGAACTCAGCATAAAAACCTGGAAATAAAGAGCCCAAGCCCAGATTTAAATTCGCCCAATCGCAGAAGAAAATTGGGCTCCACTCGTAGGAATCTCAGTTCACGAACCAAAGGAGAAGACTTGAATCGAAAGCAGGACACAGAGAATAAACCAACAGAGACTGCAACAACTGGTGAAAACATGACTGCAGAGAGTGCCTCCAGAATTGAAGAAAAAGACCTCCAACTCTATGCAGACCATAAAGACAGTGACTTTGATCAAAGAATAGATAAAGAATTTGAAGCAGTGGAAATCAGTCATGTTGGTGAATCTCTATCAAAACCTCTGGTTGAGCAAACGGTTGAAGAAAAAACAGTTTCTCTGAGTCAAGTTACAGAAACAGAAAAACATCTGATTCCAGAAAGTGAACTGACTCCATCCACCTCTCCCAAAAATGATACGCTGTCAGAATTAGCATCTGGTGGGAGGCGAAGAAAATTAGGATCAAACCGGAAGTCACGCCTGCATCAAAGTAACAAAGACCAAACTGCAAGGGAGGCCAGAATGATAGATGCTCAAAATGAGAATGATGTCACGGGGGGAAATGCACTCAAGGCATCTGAAGAGCAAAGAGAGGAATCGCCTGGTCTGGACAAAAGATCAGAGGTAAGCAGCAAAGCATCAACTTTTCACTGTCTTATATGAATCCTCTTTGAAGTCTTTGAAGTTCTTCAAGTTTCACATATTTGTGAATAGTGAGTATCAAACTTTGACTGGCTTCCAAATTATATTTGATGTCAGAAAACACATTTCAAAATCAGATTTTTAATATATGGAAAGAATCTTTGCACAATCATAACTGAATACAAAAACATCAACCCAAATGTTTCTACACTCAAACATGAAACTGTGAGAAAAAGAAGAAAACTGATCATTTAAAAAAAAAAACTTGCTTTACTCTTATTTCGATAACCTTATTAGCAATGAAGAGTTCTTGCTTAACTTTAACTGTGTTCATATTGTGCACCTTTACAATCGGTTATTATTGGTCAACTGAGTGTTCTTTCACACACGAGTCTCTGAGCTGTACTTCCCATATACATGAAACATCTTGCACTTTATTCACATGTTCTTTTTAAGACAAAATGACACAATGAACCAAAATGAGGAAGATGTGTTTGACACTACGTGTTTCACACAGTGAAAAGGAGAACATGAAGACATATTTGGCTTTTTCAGAAACATGACACATACCGCCTTCAAAAAAGAACAGGCAATAATAACCAAAGTAAAACTAAGTCAAATAGATTAGCACTATTTCCATTAGATTATGTTATATTTAACCCTTTAAAGCCCAACCCAAGAGGGAATGGGGAGAAAAAAATTACTTTTTAATCTGAAGTCTTCATTTGACTCTTTAAGAAAATATGGGGAAAAAATAACAAAACTAATTCTTGAATATTCACCATTTATTATTGTGCAATATAACAAAATAATTGTAGTGTAGTTTTCTACCTCCTGGTATCAGATATTTCAGATTGTGTACAACAGGGTTTGGAACAAGGTTTTTACCATAAAGTGATGCAAAAGGTTCCAGAAACTGTATGTATCAAATATGATGCATCAAATATGATACATAGGGCATTAAAGGGTTAATAGAAAGCAGAGTATTCATTGGTGCTAGCTTATGAATGGTAATAATAGCATTTTTCTCTCTGCAGGTTAACAAAAGTGACAAGAAAGTATTGAGCTTCAGCGTCTCAAAACCTGCAAGGTACGTCTGACATGCAGCACTTATGAAGCATACCCAAAGTGTTGACTCTCCAGCTTCAGTAACTCAAAGAGCAATCATCATTTTTATAGATAAACTCCTGTTTTCAGAAATAGTACAAATATTTTATTGCTCAATAATTCAATTACAATATGTGGCATGTGTTATCACACATATACTGATTGGAACTATACAAACAACTTTAACATCAAGCGCTACAAGAAGTGCTGCCAAAAGTCTGGTTGTACAAGATAATTACAATTTTGCCTTCATTTTTTCTCTTTTCCTCTGTCTAAAGCAAGTATACCACCACATACTGTCCTTCTCTCCAGCCCTGCATGTGTAATTGTGTACCAGACCTTTGACTAATCAAACAGTGATTTCATGCATTAATCTTCAAAACAAAGTCTAACCATCTCATTCATTTTGTAAAGTAATAAACATATGCACTTGACAACTAAAGACATTTTGGCACTTAATTTAAGTGGTTTATCTTTTAACACACATAATAGACCTAACAAAAATTTAACTGAAATATTAGATGGCGTAAGGTAAAAAAAAAAAAAGTAATTAGAAGAATTAAAAACCTTTTTCATTCAGTTATGAATAATGCAAACCCAGATCTCCTAAATCTGTGTTTTGTTTTCCAATCGAGCATACACAACATATGAGATGTTGAACTGAGGAATTTGAATATGTCATGGAAAATACTTTATTAAAATATTGTCCCTGTGTGCCCATGTAGGGCTTATAGGGCTATTAGGAATAAAATATGTGTTCATAAGATTTGCAAATCTATTTATTTTTTTACATTATAAAAGTGTTATGAGAGGTTGGTGCTCGCTGATGTGTCTTCTTTGAGTTGAAATCTTATTCAGCAGTTTGTTTGTTTTGAGTTTTTCTCATATCTGGTAAAATTGTTTGTGAGACAATGTAAACACACTGACACTGAAACATGAATTTCTATTCATTTCCTAATTCCTTTTTTTTTTAATTGAAATTCTAGCTGAAATTCAAAACATTGCAATAATGATTTGCTTTTTGTGTCAAGATGGTCTGAAGTAAATCTGTTTTTCCCATAGTGACAAAACTCCGGTCCAATCCGGTGAAATCCGATTTGGTCAAGAGAGCCAAAGGGAGCTTTCTATTGGTAAACAAACCATTAACACTTATACTCAATAACCAGCTAAATACATTTGCTTATATACCAAGAGAAATTGTTCATATTAATATGTGACCAAAGGCTGCTTTCACTGCCATGTCTGCAGCTGATCCCAGACAGACAAACCTCAGATCAAACTGTTACAATGTGGTGATGGTTGGAGACAGCTGTGTGGGAAAAACCTCCTTCATGAAAAGAGCTCAAAGTGGAAAGTTTTCTTTAGATCTCCCAGCCTCTGTTGGTAAGATTCAAATGTTTACCTCAAGATTTTCCCCTCAACTGTGTGTCCATATACAATCATGTCCCCTCAATAATTCCTTGTAGGTCTTGATTCCTGCATGTGGACTGTGGTAGTGGAAGGTAAACCTGTCGAGCTTCAGTTATGGGATACAGCGGGTCAAGAAAGGTAAGTTCACACTATTTATTGCTGTATCTCAAAACAATTGGCAATAAAGAGTATAAAAGTGAAACCCTGAACTTAAAGACAACTAGGGAGGCAAACCTACTTTTTGGATGGCTAAATAATCACATACTTAAACACCTTACAGGGACTGATGACAGTAAGGAAGGCTGATTCAGGTTATTTTTTGGCAGTAACTTGATGTTGGAGGCCTTTTACTGCACAAAGGGGACCTCTCTGTATTGTGAATATACATTTCTAACAACAAACAAGATATACTATCAGATGTTTAACTCCAGATTTGGCTGTACTTATGTCTATCATGAGTAAGCTGAGTGCTTGGTTATGGGTAATAGGGAAGGTCAAAGCCTGTCACAGATACAGAAGGTTATTTTGTGGTTCATTATGACCAGAATCTTGTCCCATGTGTTGATTGTCTTTATATTCTCAGAAACAGCTATAGTTTGTCTGTTGATACATGAACTTTGTTTCCCCAGTGGTTGAGAACAGGTTGTCTTTCTGTACTGAAGGTTTCATCATTGTCCAATATGAAGGCTGCTTCTACAGTTCTAAACTTTGTGTACTCAATATTTAACCAAAATACATCTGTGTTGTTTTCATAAGTAGATAAAGCTGCAGCCTTCTAAACTGTGTTTTTAAAAGTCTGTTTAATTGCTAAGAAGTCTCCTTCAGGCGAAAGTAAAGATAATTTCAGAACTGGTTTGGCACATATCTTCCATCAGCACTTAGCTGGATACAACCAGTTCTCTATTTGTCATTTCAACTTTTCATACAGTGGAAAATGTCCTAAGGTGCTCACTTTGTTTTGATGAAAACATATATGGATTCATGTTTAATTCAAAATGTCCACACACAAACACGGTCAGTCTAAATGTGTGGATTTATATTTCCTGCTTAGATAGGGTTAGCAACTCTTTTTTTCCCCATAAATAAAGCCAGATTCCTTTTGATTACTTTCTCATCTGTCTCCAAAGGTTTCGCAGCATCACAAGACAGATTTTCCACAAAGCTCAGGCATTCCTATTGATGTATGACATCACTTCCTCCCAGAGTTTTTCTGCAGTCAGCTATTGGGCAAACTCCATTCAGGTAGGATGTTTCATTCAAATTTGTTTGTGACAGTTTGTTTTCTTTTTAAACCAATGTCGATGCTACAAGTTGTTATGCAGCACCAGACCAAATTGGCAAGCTTGATTATATTCACTTTCTCAGTTTTAGATAGCTGTTAAATCAAACTCTTTATATTCAAAACCCAGGGCTCAAAATACCATGTTCATGTGCAAGTTTGTGCACGTAATATTTGAGTTGCACACGTTAGTTTGACCGCACGTGTACTTTGGCAAGTAAGGAAAAAGCCACTTACTTACAGTGTTGCCAACTAAGTGACTCTGTAGCAATATTCAGCAAATATTTAGACAAATCTAGCAACTTTTTCAAGCAATCCTTCCCAACTGCAGCAGATATTCATCTCTACACCAAGACCATCCTTTTGCTGCTGCAATGCTGAAATTAAATAAAAACTTGTTCTTGACGTACTGCGCTCGTTTCACAGGATTACTGCATTTAAGTCTTTCGTTTTAAGATGTTAAGTTTTAAAAAGTTGTTCATAAACTTTTGTACAGGCTAAACATGTTACTGATCAGATTTCACTTGATCTTTATCTGCATTTGTCATCATGAAAATTTTAATAGAAAAGGTTGAATTGTAGATTAACTGAATATTTAAACAAGTTTGAAGTCTTTATCTTTATTTTTATCTTAAAGGTGCCATATGTAAGAATTATGTATCATATTTATTTCAGGTTATCATTAAATGGTGCTGATATGTTACAAGACATAAAAAAATTATGTTAATTTCAATTACTAATATCACTGACAACCATAATTTAGCAAGGATATTCTCGTTTCAAAAACGGATTAGCAGCCCCCAAATGATGTTATTGTTTACATTTTGTGCTGATATTTGATGAAATCTCCCAA
>JAPMNP010630766.1:0-13403 GCA_029874935.1 Atherina boyeri
TGCATTTCTGTTATTTGGCTGGATTGTGCACTCCTCGGCTGTAATGTTACCTTGTCATTGCCTACAATTTGCATTTTTTTTTCATTTTCCCCCCCTATTTAGTATCCATTATGGGAACTGTGGTACTGTTTCTTGTTTTTTTTGTTTTTTTTCATACTGATTTTCAGGGTTTTTTTGTCTGAGATGCTGTAGTGACTTAACATTGTGAGACTTTTAACAAAATCAAATATGACACACTTGTTAGAAAACATTTCTTCACCTAAACAGCCTCCATCAATTTATTATATATTTCCTTTAGAAGTACACTATCTCAAATAATCTACAGTGCAGCAAAGAGGATTTAAACTGTCCAAAGGATTATATCAAAAAGTGTTTCTACCACATCGTCATGGGAAAGCAGAATGAAGCGTCAACTCCCTCCACATCCAAAACAACATAAACCACCAAGAGAAGTCATAATGAAGATTCACCCAGAGTGACTTCTCCATCTGGAAATAATTACAGATAGTGTTATCTCTTCCTATAAAATATTATCCAGCTTTGATGCCCGTTTGTGCCTGTCAGAAATCCTACACAGAGAGTTTCAGACGTACTATACATATTTTCATGGTGACAGGGATGCAACTTCCCGACTTTATTAAGTTGAACTTTCAATTGTTGACCTTAAAGTATCCTTACATAGCTCTAAAGGGACAACCTGTTTTTGGAGGTGTTTGCATATAGACTGTTGCAACATAAACCTGAAAATAGTTGTACAATTCACAATGAATGAACAGGTACATATAATTAAATTAGGGGGAAAGAAGAGCATGTATGGCCATTTGCCAGAGTCATTTCAAACATGGACAATTTTCAAATAATGATTGAAACTTAAAGTTAATCTCTGTTAAAAAGAAATAGAATCACATTGACTGTTGAAACACCAGGGGTAATTTGTTAACATGGAGAAGTGACTAAGCCTGTGTAGATAATGAAATTCCTTCAACCTGAAACTGTGTGATAAAACAAGCCTGCCACCTTTATGCCTCTTTGATATTTACTTAATGAGATGTAGCTTACATGCACACTTGCTTTGTAGAGCTGAAAAGACATTACATAATGGATAATAAGCTTAGTAATACTGACGCTTACTCGTCTTTCCCTCTCAGTTTCTTCCTTTCAGTCATTCTATAGTTAAAACATAGCCAACGAAGATAATGAATGCAAACTAGTGTGTTTTTCTGCTTATTTTCTCCATGCCCTGCTTCTTACACTCACATACATACTCACATACTCACATTCAGTATCTGCACTTGAAATAAACCTGTGAAGGATGCCTGGGGGAAAGCTCTATAATACTCTAATCCATCAATCGCGCGATCAAAGTTAAGTGAATGTTGCAACAGGGACGGAGTAAAGTACATACTGAGCTATTTTGAATAACAGCACTTTTAAAACTCCATGAGCAATTTAATTTGGTGGGACACTTTGCAGAGGAAGCAGTGGAAGTTGGCCAGAACACGTCAAATGCAATGATCATCCAGAGTCACAGGGGTACATATATTTTAAGAAAACTGACATATCCAGGTGGTCTCTATCATAAGTTTGACTAGCCATTAGCAAGATAGATTTGACAGTAGATGCCCTCTAAGTAGTTGACCCTTTCAACACAGATTTACATTTGGAACCTCAAAGAATCAGTAAAATGATCTAATGAAACATCGAAGGAGGCAGAGCTTCATTTCTAATTTCCATCAATCTGCATGCTGCTTATAAATGTCAGCTTTTGGAAATTGAATGGCACCATTTGTCTGTGTTTATTACGCTGGGATGAACTCAGTCCTGCCGACCTTTCAGCGCACATATCCACACCAAGTTAATTGAGGATAAGTCAACCTTGGAGTAACGGCGGGAGGCAGTAGCTGAGTGTGAGGATCCCTGCGGGCTCATTGCCTTGATTAAAGCAAAGGAGAAGATAGAGATGAGGAGGTTCAACCCAAGACAGCCCAGAGTCCTGAGGAGAATGTCAGTTGTTTTATTACTCAAATGCTTGGGCTTAAAGGCCAAAAAGTTTGAGTTTCAGAGGTAATTACTGAGCTGTTGTGCCATGTCTTTAATAGTGACATTGAGCTGTTTGTTTAGGCATGTTTTCTAAATTAAAAGTTGAGTTAAAACTGAATCTAAGAATCAGCTTTAACATCATAAATAAAAGTCACGGTCTCCCCTTAGCAAGTGGGTTTCATATAAGGTAGGCTAACAAACCAAAAACATCTCATTTGTTTGTGAGAAATTAAAGAAACGTGATCCCAATAACCCCATATACTGTAGATACAGTAGCAAGCTAATGTTACTAACCATCACTTTGTTAAGATTTAGCTACCATTCTTTGAAAAAAAAAAAACATGCAGTTGGAGTCAGTCTTAAAGGGACATTATGTAAGAATTACTGCCATCTAATGTTGAATTCATGTATGGAATAAAATGACTCTTTCACGTCACCATTTCAAACACGTATTGCAACAACGGTAGCCGCTGTGTATCAAAAAGCCTCACTAACACTGATTAAATCATGTCATCCATTGCTGCAGGGAGTCGATTACTATTATCTAGATTATTGGCCAGTATGCTCAAAACAACACTAACAACAAAACATGCAAGTTCCCTATGATGTTGTTGACTCTATCCAACAGAGATGGAATTGTGGTTTCAACAAGTCGTCTCCCTGCTGTGTATTTTTTCTGCTCAGCCTCTTGTAGTTTCAAGATGGCAGACTGCCATGGTGCTTCCCTACCGGCTTACCTGTCCTATCTAAAATTTGTTACTTAGGAGAATGTGTCAGATTATTAACGGAGGTCATGATACACTAATGATAACACAAATATAAATGCAGACATCCATTTTGGCCAGTAAACAACAGAAAATGTTACACAATGTCCCTTTAATGCTAGCAAGCATCACTCTAAGTAGCAAGTAATGCTTTGCTGTTACAACAGTATAGAGCCCACACGAATCGTTTAGCCAAAATCATAGCATATTGCTGTTAGCTTTCTGTTAGTTTCTTGTTAGCATGACGACTACATGCTAGCTATTGTGCTGTGTTTTGTGGCATATTTCTCTACTAAGATGTGTGTTTGAGAAACACCCATGGATAATGTAGCAGATTTTGATTGTATGTGTTTTGTTAGCAGTGCTAATATGATAACTATCATTGCCCCTGAAGATATTTTTGCTAATTTTACTGTAGAAGCATTGCTAACTAAATTCAGTTGTATTCTTTCTTTTCTTTGTTCCAATGATCCACTTACTAACAGAACCAAACTTACATCCAGTAAATTTTGCCATCCTTCAGTCTAATAAAGAAACCTGGTCACCATCAAGTGCTTTTGGGATTTAAGACACGATGCCACACAGATTAAGAATCCTCACTCACATAGGTCAATATACTCCACCAGCTTTACGCTAATCTAACAAAGATGTATAAACTGAGTTTAACTGTCATACTAAGATCTTAACAGACTAATCTGATTACATACAGCACTTTGAGCCTGATCTCAGGACAGAACATGACTAAAATGTTAGTTTCACTGGGACATCCCTGTTTCCCTCATTCCGCGCCATAAGACTAATCAGCACGTCAACACTCTTTATCAGGTCCTAATACCTGCTGCCTTTTGTGGTGCTGAACATTTCCATGCAAGACATTGTTGTTTTAGATTTATCCTGCATATATTTAACTGCTGTTGTGACGGGATTCTTCATCACACACCATTTCTCACATTTCTGCTGTCCTCTCACCCAATAGGCTAGAATCTACTAAATATCTAGTTAATTAAAGATATGTGATTAGGTATGGCTTACACGTTTCGATATTTACATGTTGTGATATCCATCATGTCAGACAAACACTGCCCGACAAGACAACAAGCTTGGAATTTGCAACCGTCTTACAATTTATAACCATTTTGAGCAACTAGACATCGACAAGGTCTGTTTTCTAGTGAAACAGAACTGAAATTTAACAGCATGTTGTGTCCTTGCAAGCTCTTAGTCAGACTTTTTATTTGTGGGCTTGAAAAAATACAAAAAGATAATTTTTTAGAGATGTTAAAGGCATGTTTTTCAGGCTTGTCACTGGCCCTTTAATGTTATTAAATAGACCCATTTTGAAGCTCAAGGTTAATTTCAGTTGTGTGAAATAATGCATACAGTTGCACTTCTATAAGAGTTAAGATTTACTTGCAAAATGAATATAACTCAAATCTTATTTCAGTTCTGGAACCACAAAGTTAAAAACAAGACATTGGATAGAAAAACTTCTCTAACTAATCTGAAATTGAATCACTTTTCCAACTCTCTTCTGATGATTTTCTGAATCTCCAACCACTGACATTTAGCTGAGTGAACCTTTTTGTTTTAATTCAACATGCAGAGTTTCTGCAGCAGTTTGAAATGATCTTTTACAGTTATCAATAAGCCTATAATAAATTATAAAACTGTTGTCAAAGTTGTCTGAAAATTAAAGAAATATGATAATATGTTCCATCACTATAGTTCATCCTTTGTGAAATATCTGGGGGGAGGGGGGTGTTGTGGCCGGGGTGGCCATCAGTAAAGCTGCAATGAGTTGCATAAACAAAAAAAGCTCTGACTGCAAAGCGATGTCCCCACCAGACACCACTACTCAAACCGCTCTGCTCCTGTCAGTATCCACAATAACTGCTCTTGTTAACATTAAGATGCTCTCATTCGACTGGATCATCAGAAAAAGAAAAAGAAAAATACTTTTCAGAGAGAAACATTTTCATAATTAGTTAATCATCTGTAGAAACCCCTCAAACAATCTTTATCTTGGGGGCGGATGGGTTCTGATGGAGACAACATGTGCTATTTCTGTCTCTGCTGACATCACTGTTCCGTCCGGGAGGGACTCCAGTAGTACATCTGTCTGAAATCTGGCAACGATAAGTCCGTTTTAATTGAAGCCAAACTGCGTTTCAACCCACAAATAAACAAAGTGCTGCCGAAATACATGGATTAAAAAAAGTCTCCATTAAGATTTCAGTCATGGCTGTGTGTCTGGATCCAGCACTGAGCTGTTTTGTGCGCGCTCATTGTCTCCAGACTGGCCCCGTGCGCTCTCAGACCTGCTAGACTTGCGGAACGCAGTTGCACGCGTGAATTTAAAGTAGACTAGGGGTCACACACTGAACATTTACTGTGCCTCCCCACAGTGAAATTAGTCTTCATATTGCTGCAATTAAACATAATGGAAGTGAATAACCCCGGTGTCACATTAAAACTGCGCTGTGTAAACAAACAGTTACAAGATGCTCTTGACCCTGGGCCACCACGTGAGTGTAATGGAAGTGTGGGGTGGTCTGTCTGTTTGGTGCTGACGTGACGTTTATCTCAACAAAGCATTTTAACATCCAGCGCGCGTCCAGGTAGGACCACCTGGATGCGTAAAACCCAGCACCGCTCCTCCTCCGGAGCAAGTCTGCAGCCACCATCAGAACAATAACTTGTTTCTGGTGTTGTGCGCAGAGGCTGGACTGATTGATGGTGGAGGGTGACAAAGAGAGAAATGGTGAGGATGTTGTGCGAGCGTGACGGGACAGGACGAGAAGAGGAGGAGGAGGAGGAGGAGGAGAAGGAGGGGAGGATAGGCTACTTACGCTGCTGTTCTCCCCTGTCCAGTGAACCATCGCCTGGTTGTGGGTCGCATCCCCGTTAAGCACGAAGGAGCTGCTGAGCAGGGACATCTGTTTATCCCAGGACAGCGCTCTCCTGAGGCGGGGTGAGCTCCCCGCACCAAACCCTTCTCCGTCCATGTTCGTCTGTAAGCCCGGCGGGGAGCCGCTTTCTCCACCGCCCATGTTAACCTTACGATCCTCCTCCATGGCGCGCCGGTTTAAAGCCCCGCTGTCACAGCGCACGGGTCCCGGCAGTGCCATCCAGGCCGAGGCGATCAAGAGGAAGATGCAAAGGTGCGCAGCGGCGGAGAGTGGCTCTTCGGGGCGCAGAGGTGCCATGCTTTGCGCCGTATCGCGGAGACTGATGGAGATACTGCTGATGCTCGTGGAGGATAGATAGGTGTATACTGTACGCCCAGAGAGAGAGGGAGTGAGAATGAGAGAGAGTGAGGGTGGGATGGAGAGAAGGGAACTGAAGCGAAAGGCAGACAGTGTGAACAACGTGGACGCGTGTCTGTGCCAAGCGGGATCCGCAGGACGGCGCAGCGGTGCCATCTGCTGTCCTGCAGCTGCACTGTCCTGTCACTCACCTCTGATAACTGAATCCTCTTCATCAAGTGTTGCCACTCTTTGGGTCATCTCTGTACGTTTTCTGCTTTTTTATGTATTATTCATGGGTCACTGGACGACAGAATCTCATAGTTTAGGAGAGAGTAGACAGCAAAAAGGGACTCTTTATTTTCCAACAACTCTGTACATTCCATACAGTAGCTTATGTAATTTATGTGTCCAACAAATCCATGGAGGTAACTTTTACCCTGTGTAAAAATAATAATAATACATTTTATTTAAAAGTGCCTTTCAGGACACCCAGGGTCTGCTTGTGTTAATATAAAAACAAAGAACAGTTAGAAACATTTTAGAAACACTTTATTTTCATTTTGTGACAAAAACATTTTGGGCATCATCAAATATCAGGTGTCACAAAAAAAGAGCATATCTTCTTCCCAACTTTCTCCTCTTTCTGTCATAAAAATCCATGTCTTCTTTTTTTTCTCTTTATTTTTTCTTCCTTATTCTTCATTTTATTGTATTTTACTGTATTTACGTGTTGGTTGTGCCAATGACTGCTGTGGAACAAATTAACCCTCGGGGATTATAAAGAAATCTATTCTATTCTATAAAATAAAAAAAAGACTCTCTGGCCATTTTAGGATAAGATGTTTTTTTTTTCATTATTCAGAACAATCATTAATGTTTTAAGCTTGGAAACTGGTCAATGACAGGAGAGGATAGGGGTCAAGTAGTGTTCTGGATTTTTGTGTTTGCCCGCTAATAAAAACCATGCTCTATATTAATTTTGTATGAGAAGTTCTGTACAAATAAAGCATGATGGAAAGAAATGGCAATGGATTAAATATAGATGTGTTGATAGTCAGGTTAAATTTTTAAAGACCATGGCCATCACCAACCATAACAAAACAAAGAACAATAACTTCTAAACTTTATTGAAAAATTCAAATTTAATTTGCTGAAATATGAATAAACAGGTACATTTTAAAAATTTAGCAACAAAATATCAGGAAATTTGTGATTGTAGTGAATGCTATAAACATCACATGCCTACATTTTCCTTTTCTTTATAATTCTCACATGAAACTTTCACATTTG
The DNA here is from genome assembly GCA_029874935.1 of Atherina boyeri. NCBI lineage: Eukaryota > Metazoa > Chordata > Actinopteri > Atheriniformes > Atherinidae > Atherina > Atherina boyeri. Next base: position 7,343 of record JAPMNP010630766.1, read on the forward strand.
TAATATTACACAACTATTACATGTTCGAAAAAAATCTCTAAGGAGGGAGGAAGGAGTGCGTTTACATCCAGACCGTTTAACAAATGCACATCAGTCCTAACTAGAACAGCCCCGTTTCAAGAAATTGATGAACAAATACATCACCACAAACCCAGATCAAACTTTCAGACAAAGACATTGTATCTGCTAGCATGGCCCAATGTTGATGATCAATAAGAAGTTCATCATGTATGATAAGCACCAGGAAGTACACACTAAAAACATTTATGGGTCATTATATCGATGACATATCATCTACAATTCACCCGTCTCAGTATGCAATGTTTCCCCAACAGATCACTTTCCTCACAGACTGAGGGTTTGCTTTACTTGTGGTTCCTAGAATTCCTGAGGGTGTATTGACCAGGGTAGTCTGGGGGGCAATCTTAGAGTTCAATTGGGTGGAGAATGCTGAGAGATGTTGCACCTTCCTTTGGTTTGGTTTGCTTTCATGCTGCTCTTTACTCAAGTGGAACAAACCATCAGGGTAACATCAAGCAGTTACAACAAGCACTCGCTGGAAGAGATATTCCCTAAAACGACCACCAACCAAGAAGGAAAAATAGCAGGAGGAAGAAGCAAACCCGGCTTACTGATTGGCCAGGACAGCCTTTTGAACCTTTTCAAGTTCCTGTAACCTTTTCAGGAATGAGGCCGCTTTTTCGTGCATTCGAATATATAAGAACGAGAATCCACGACTGCCAGTTCCTATAACCATTTGAGCTCCTAAGGCGGGGACTTTTTGGGGTTCCATAGGAGTTCATATGACGTCGGCATTGGTGATTGGTAGAACTCATAAGCTACGCCCCTTTGCCAGATTTCTGCTTCTCGTGGCCCCGCCATATTTTAAAAAAATTACTGTTGTCACCATTTGTTGTGGTACAAAAACAAAATGGACAGAACCTGCGAGAAATGGACCGACGATGTCAGAGCTACAGAAGCGTAGACTGCCACCCATATTTTAAAAAGAGACCTTATCACATTATAACGTGATGTGTTTTATTGTACAAACGTGAAACATGAAATTTAGTAATGTCTCATGGTAGAGGACTCTTCTTTTACAACAAATCGTAAGAGTGCCGGATTCGATCCCCAGCTTTACATACAGTATAGATGAGCACGCCAACCACTCATCCAAAGAAACAGTTATGTGACTTTGTGGCCAGGACGCATTATTGAAAACATACTGGCAGGACCGTCAGCTGTCATGTTGTAAGGTGGTACGTTTCATGTTTTTTAGTATATAGCTTATGTTAAAACGTGATATGTTTTATGTTTTTACAATAAACTATCATGTTATGTAATAAGGTCTCTTTTTTTCTTTTTCTTTTTTTTAAATGGTACAGCTCTACGCTTTAGTACAAAGCTCTTCTGGTCATCTACTCCACAGTAGTGACGTGCAGATTGATTCTAAAATACTGATACCAGCCTTTTATGTTCTAGAATCAATTCTCATGTTAGAATATCAATTGTTTTGTCTATTGGGGTAAAAATTCAGTTGATCATGAACTGGAATACAGTGGAAAGTAACTTTAGTATAAGGATCTTGTCTAAATTATACCCAGTTGTTAGGAACTACTTTTTTTTCCGCCTGCTAAACTGATGCTAAAATGTGGGTGATTTTTTTTTTTTGTTAATCTTTTTATTTCTCAAAAGAAAATCATTTGTTTTACATACCAAGGTACAGATCTTCGATTTTAAAGTCAACACATTGTCTGTATAAAACTTTCTTTTAAGCATTTTTCCCACCCTCATAGGGATATAACAACATAAAAATTGAAAAAGAAGAAAATAAAAATAAAACTAAACAGCATGAATACAGAACTTGATCTACAAGGTCATGTAATTTTCCAATATCTTAAAGTAAAGGGCACCAAAATTCATTAAAGAGATGTCCACGGTTATATTTCTCCAAAGTCATTTTCTAACGGCAGAAATGAAGACATTTGATCAAAAAAGGTCTTAAGGGATGGAGGGGAGTCATGCTGCCAGCATAGAAGTATCCATTTTTTTGTGAAGTAAGATATCAAAATAAATATCCTGCATTTTTTCTGATCTAATGTGGGTGATTTAATCAGTCTCTTAGGTTTAGGTTTTAGCGTTGATGTTCAAACAGCAGGAGACCCTCATTCTGAAGACTAAGAATGTAACTATTGTGGTATTTATATACAATATACAGTACATTTTAGCATTTTAGTGGCAATTTCAGTTTGAGTCACAAAGTATTGGATAAATATGTTACCATCAGTCCCTTTCTTATGGAGCTAGATTTGTTTTTTGATTAAATGCAAGAAAAACAGCGATCTGAAAGAGAAACCATTTTAAAAGGAAAAAATATATATTTGAAAAAAAAGTCACACTAAGAGCAAAATAATGATGACAATTGAGAAAAAGCTTTTTGAGAAATATTTTGTTAATATATAAAAAGATAATTTGACATTTAAAAAATGATTTCCAAGAAAAAAAAAACATTTTCTTTCATTCTTTTTTTTTTATCTTGAAACTTTTTTCTTCTCTCTCTCAAACCCAAGTTTTTGCCATTGTTTCAGGATTTTCTATGGATGTGAAAATGTGTCATGGGCGGGCCCATGTTCCTATTGGCCATTCTCAACTGAACTGACATCTGGGTGCCCATGTTTTCTGGCTGTTAGTTACGCCTTTTTCATCAGTATTCATGAGGAAACTCCTGCTAGCTCTGCCTGCTGTGATACACTGATTCACCTGCTAAGAAGCCGACATAGAATATGTGTCTATGCATACATAGCCTATGCTATTTTTGTTTTTTTGTTTGTTTTTTTTAACTTAATTTGACTCGTGTGCGAAAGTAAAATGAAAAGGTTACCCCAGGGACGGGTAGTTATTAGACGGAAATTCAAGGTGGACCGTTCTTAGAACTTCTGTCCTAAAGCAGTTTGTGATGCACTTTACACCACTCCTCTCTTTTGTTCACTGGATGCTATGCTTTCACTCTGTAAGCTAGCCGCAAGTGAACTGAGACCCCCAGTTTTCAAGTGAACCAGATTTCACTTCTTACAGTCTGATTAGCGTTCACACAACTTCAAATGAACTGAACTATTTGTGGAAGTGCACCAGGGTTCATTTAAACAGAACCAAACAGCACCAGTGTGAATGCTTCCTTAAAGTAGAATGGGAGGCAGAGCCTTCAGAGATCAGACACAGCTCCCGGTTTGGTTCCGGAACAGACACCTTCTCTACCTTCTGGTTCTACTGGAGGTTTCTCTCTGTTAAAAGGGAGTTTTTCCTCTCCTCCTTTCCACTGGCCGGCCAGAGCATGCTCCCAACGGTGGATTAAGTCAAAGAGAAAATTTGATGTAGTCCTCTGATTTCCCCAGCAAGGCAGCTTTTTATGAATTTGCTTTATATGGGCCCACTAGACTGATGCGGAACGTAATTCATTTGATTAAATTGGATCATAGTTAATTTGGTATACCAGTGTATTGGACTGCATTTTTGGTTTTAAAAGTGCCTTTAGATCACTTTTGTCGCAAATTTGAATGTTGAAAAAAACTGAATCGCAAAGAAACAAAGGCAATGTGTCCCAAGCCTTTCTTTGACAGATAAGCCACCATTTGATACGAAACACCTATGGACTGGTGTAAATCATATTCACATATTTGTCTGGCTATACTCAGTGTTTACATTACATTTACTTTCCAACCTGGGTGGGAATCCTGCACATACTGATTTACAGACAGAAAACGTCACGCAGTATGATCAGTCTCAGAAATGGTCCGACTAAGACATTGCAGTCTGATCCTGGGGTCAATTTGTAAATTTAGTCAGTAAATTAGTAGCAGTTTCTTCTGAGTGCTTGCCGGACATATTTTATTTTACGCTCTCAGATAAATTCCTATATATGAATTTTTTCTCTCCATTTGCTGCCCATTTAAATGATAAAAGCATTGTGCTGACCCCAAAGATCCGGCAAAAACATTAACCCATAAAGACTTATTTGCATGATGTGAGTCCAGAGTTTCACTGCTTGTGTGTGAGGGGGGCCAGCTGCTAAGAGGTCAAAGTTCACATTTTATCCCACAAAGTAATAGCTTTCCCTGCTGTGTGCGTCTTCCTATCCAATTATGGGTAGAGGCTGGATTAAATTGTGACTTGGCTGGTCAGGATTTTTAGGCCAGACGGATGTTTATTTATGTAAACAAAGATTTATCTTTTCTTTCTGTTGACAGATTACTGTTTTTTCTTCTCTTCTACTGAGCATTCATTTTCCCTTTTCAAATGCCCTGAATTGCCTCAAGTCAAGCATCAGGATTTGCTTGAAAAATTGCAAGTACAGAGAAGACCAACGAAAAGTAATAAAGATGATCAAAATGACATCAATCCTTCTTTCCTTCGCATTCATATGTTCTTTAATTAATTAATTGCTTCAGCAATTTGGTAAAGTGAGCTACTCCCCCAGGATCTCTGACCTCCCATGGGGCCCCAGAAGCCACATATTTGCTGCGTGGTACCGCAAACATTGTGTTTGACTTATGGTCAGTCAAAGAAAAAGACAGATATTGTCCTGGATTGTTATTTCATTCCAGTACACATTTTTTAAGTATATTCTATTATTATACACAAGATATCTCATAGAGTATAATAATCATTTAAATAGAGGCTGAGACTGGCTAAAGTAGCGTCCAAATACACGAACCCAGTTCGTGTATTTTAGACAGAACATAATCTACTGTACTACTGACTGGCCAAAGACACAGGGCTCCAATAAAGTTAGATTGATAAACTCCTCTGTATATCAGTCAATTCTGAAACTAAATATGGATTTAAGTCATTTTTAAACACCATTTTATGCTCTTCTGACAGTGTGTGTGCAATATTTAATTCAATTCAATACGAGTTTATTTGTAGCCCTATTCATAGATTAACACAACTATCGTTGGCCAAAGTGGTTCCTAATAAGACAGATAAGATAAAACCAGCATACACGAAATTAATAATAAAACAACAGAAAACATAACAAAGTCTGCTCGGCCCAACATAGCGAACAGATAATCATTCTGCTTACTACGATGCTGGACAGAAAAGAAAAGAGAGAAAAAAAAACAAAAAAAAACAATAGAACACAGAATAAAATGATAAAAACGTCAAAGAAATTCAAATAAAACAAAACCAGATGTACTCCATTTCTGTCTAGTTTTTAAAAGCCAGAGAGAAGAGATACATGTAGGTATTAAAACTCAACTTAATCTATGCTAAAGACTTTGAAGATCTCACAGATAAGGGAAGACTGTTCCAAAGTTTTGGCGCTGCCACAGAGAATACTCTATCTCCTCTGGATTTAAGTCTGACCACAGGGACGGCTAACATATTGTGTGAATTGTAGATTGTGTGCATTCACTGCAAAACCGTCAGTGTTAATTTAACACCACAAAGTGTCTATATGCATCCACACTCAACAGTGTTACTTGTTTAACACTGTTGGTATTCTAACACCAGAATATTTCTAAATTAACACTGAAAAACGGTTAACAGTGTTGAATTTTAATAACAAGCAGTGTTAGATTAACCAACATTGAGTGTCACCTGTTGAAAAGTGTTACAAAAGTAACATAGTTGAATGTGGATGCATATCTAAACATTGGACGTCGGATAGAGATCATGTCTATATTGGGTCCGTCGGTCCATGACCAAATCTGAACATCTATTCGACGTCCATACTAGGTCCGCTATCTGGACGTCCAACCATGACCCAACTTGGACATCATATTTACATTCAACACTTGACCTTTGAACTCGGTCCTTTTTTGGACGCCATTTGGACATCTATGAAAGGTGCAGGAAGTTTACTTAGGCATACGTTTATTTACAAATATCAACATTGTTGCATCAACATGATTAATACATATGAATAGCCAATATTATTTATAAATTTGTTATGTGCATGTCTATATTTTTATTCAGTAGGTCATTTTCCTGTTTAACTATAAACCAGTTAAAAACAGGAAAATGACGTACTCAATAATAATAAATAAATGTTTACATTTAT
>JAPMNP010630789.1:0-10465 GCA_029874935.1 Atherina boyeri
TATATATATATATATATACATATTCAATTTGACAAAAGTTAACAGCTCCACCCGCCTGCTCTCATTATCAATTCCTTTGTCTCTGGCCCCCAACTTGCATCTCACCTTCCCACTTTTACTTCACTTGTGTGCTGGTGCATGAACTGTCATCTTTGTCTGCTGTACTAAATGATTTGTTTTGCTGAGAAAAACACAGAATGAATTCAAAGATTGGTGGAACTCTGGTCTTTGTTTCTTTTCATGCGTCATGCTTTTCAGGGTACTGTTTGGGAAATTCATGTCCACAGTTACCGCCTGTAATCAAAGTGTCATTCTCACACTCACTGATAGACCCCTGATGAAGAAGTTAACATGTCTGCCTGGGTTATATTGGAGGATAAATGCTAATGCAGCAGTTTTTTTACATCTTCTTTTAATTTTCCCCCATTAGTTTGAGTTGCAGCTCCCACTATTGTATGGTAAGGTTTTAAAAATTGGGACATTAATTTTGGACAGTCCCCTGATTCTTTTCACCTACAGATTCATGTCTACGCCGCGAATACTAAAATGCTATCAATTTGATAAAATCAAAGTATCATTTCAACTATATACCCATTTTTTAAAAATGATGATGTAACTTTGGATTACTTAGATGATTTTCGGACCAAACCTTGCAGAATTAATGAAATGGGTTCTTTTCAGGCCTGTTTTTCCTTCACTGAAAAACAAGAAATGCACTTAAACAAGTAATTGATCCATCCAAGACAAACTCATTGCATTTCTCTCATCTCATTTCTCAATTTAAACATCCTCCACTCACCTCCTCTATTTGTGTTTTGAGTTGATGATAGATGAGGAGCTGAGGTTGGAGTCATTTACCAAAATGAGATGGCCCCCAGCGAGCCTCCTCTAGGCTCTCATTGATCCTCTCTCCTCTGGTTGCGTTTTTTGGACTTAAAACGTCCTTCAAAATCTTTTGCTGTGAATGATTTCCAGGGGACATGCAGGAGGGAGATGAGAAGGCTGAAACCAAAGACTTTCATGTAGAAGGGCTGATTTTAGAGACCATGGAGCTGACGCCACACAAATACAGATGCAGCTGGAGAAATGAGCATACAGCCATGTCATTGTTGTGATATCCTCATATAAGTGATGAGGAGGGGGAGCATCATATTGTCGGGTCTTGTGTATATCGTACGTCTTTGCTTCAGGCTTTGATGTCATCGGAACAGTCTTTACAATAAACTGCTTGTCAATCATGTGTGCATGTTTTTTCCCCCTCTTTTGCGGTTTCTGCTTCTCAGTATTTTGTTCTCCATCCATGCAGTTTCCATCACCTAGTGCCCTCACATTCAACCTCCTTTTTCCTCTGTCATGATCTTAACCCCCCTGTCCCAGCTGCATTACTCAGCACATGCTGCTGAGACCGACTCATCACTGTCCTTCAGCAGACATGTTATTCTTAGTTAACCTCTCCAAGAGCTTTCTGCCCGTAGCTGACAGGTTTGCGGTGTAGGTCCTGACAGCCGACAGTCATAGCTGTCTGTCTGTCTACGGGGTGTGACAGAACAGCACCCTGCATCTGTCTCAGCTTGGATGAGTACACGATGCCTCATGCGCAGTCATCTGCACAACCGTATGTGGACAAAAAACCTACTTCCTATCACTGACACATGCAAAAGCATGCTGTTTGAAGGTGTGCTCACTGATATGATGATGAGATGCAAAAACAGTCAAGTATGTTATGCATAATGCATTCCTTTTTTTATTGCATGCAGTTATACAGTCATTTAGAAGCAGGCAGCTATTTATATTCTCTAATCCCTCCAGTACTCTGCCCAAGATCAGTCGTTGGTTCCTGCAACACTGTTCCGTTTGACAGCTGGATATTGTAAAAGTGCTCTGACCTGGTCAAGCTGTAAAGAGGTGACACAGCTTATTTTTAAGAATTGTTTCAATGCTCTTCCTCCCTCTGTCAAATTCCGTTAGTGTGCCTTTCTGTAGTATTGGCAAAACAGTCGAGCTTTAGGATTCTGCAAGAGCCGGCGGAAGCTCTGAAGTAGCACGATGTGTGAAAAGGTTCTGAATTGACATTAGTTACGGGTCAGCAGAACTGCCACCCACAAATTCTTCTCTTTTTATTTCTTTACAATGTCACACCAAGGTGTCGTGCCAGCGGTGTACAAGGAGGAGGATACAGAGGAGTTGCTGTTTTCTTTAAGTCGCTCTGTAGGATCCTCCAATGTTAGACAGGCTTTCTGCTCAGCCTGGAGGGACATGCCAGATGGACAAATTCCAAACCTTGGAGAGAACATGAAACCATCCATCCATCCATCCATTATCTATACCGTTTTATCCAATTTAGGGTCACGGGGGCAGGAGTCTATCCCAGCTATTACAGTAGCAGGCGAGATGCAAGGTTCATCCTGGACAGGTCGAACATGAAACCAAAAACTCAAATGTAAACATTTACAGATGACTTTGCCCCATTGATAAAATGGTGTGACTAGTTATAGACTTTTATTGTATTCCAAAAGCCACCATCATTCATGATAGCCTGGGTGCCAGCCGAACTTAGTCCCGCCCACAACATTTGAGGTCTGGAAGTTCGATCTGGCATCGCTCTGTTGAGGAGCAATTATGCTCGAACAAGAGCTGTTCAGACCAATCAAATCAGGCTTACGATGATGGACAGGTGAGCAACAGTAACGTAATCAACCACGTCACCAAAGAGCGCCTGGGTTGAATTTGTTTACAACAAAGATGGCTGCCGCTGGAGAACTAAGATGTGTGGATTCTGCCATCGAGTCTGTTCTTAGAAGACATCGACAGCGCATTCATTTTAAAGAGGAACAGATAAATGCGATCAAGACATTTGCGAATTGGAAAGATGTCCTTCCTACGAGATTCGGCATATGTTGAACACTTCGTTGCCCTGATTGGTTATAGGTCTATCCAATTGAGTGCAGAGGCATTTTTTTCCTGGTTCGGTTGAAACACACCCCATCATCCCAGCCCAATGGAGCGGTATCAGACTCACATTCTGACTAGAATAGAGTATGGCTACGTCAGGCTACATTCATGATGGAGCTAATGTTGAAATTACAGACATATACAAATATTGGGGAATCTTTTTTTTATTCCAGCCTTAAAGTAACACAATGCAAGTTTCCAACCTTTACCAACCTGGTTTTAATGGTGCACTGACATTTATCATCCACATTCCTGGGGCTATCATTGTCCTGCAGCTTCCCACAGCTGAGAAACCACACTTCACAACTTTGTGTTCCAGCCCAGAGCATCATTTGACAACTGCATTTTGCTTTACAGCACCTTGTCTCATGCCAGCAAATGGATATCAATGCACTGGACATTTTGAATGCACACCATGGCTGATTCAGCAAAGAAACCCAAGAGGAAATTTTCAGAGGAAGCAAGGAAAAGGTTGAGAGAAAGTGACAGAATAAGAGATAAGGCAGGAGCCAACACTGGACTGACTCACTAGGTGGAGAGAGCTGAGAGAAGAGACGGGATGCAGGATGGAATGCCGAGTACGGAAATCTGTCAAAGCTCAGCAGAGCTGGCTTGAATTTGGCAAAAAACTAGCAGTCAACAAATAATCTACTTGTTGCAAAAGATAGTTGTTTTATTTACTTTTTAAAATCTTTTTCTAAAATTAAGAAAAAAACAAAACAATTATTTTATCTGCTTGAATGACCAGAACAACTCAGATGAGATCATGAATGTCAGGTCTTTGGAGTTAAGTTGCTGATCTTGAGCTCACATTGGAAAAGGCAGGTGATCCCAAAGGCTGAAGGAATTCTAAATCAATCTGACCAGATTATGTCTCACTAATTGACACAGTGCTATTTGCTCGGGCAAAGAAAATCAACAGATTTTCATATTTCTCTATTACCTCTAACATCAGGCTGTCAAATTATGCTAACAGTAGTAACTGACCGTTTGTACACCTGGGGAGCAAAATGATGCATCATTTGTTTATTCATTGACTGAGGGTGTCATTCTAATCATTATACTTTTAAATGTTGTGGTTCTTGGGCTGACTTGTGGCAGTTATGGTCTTGTGCAGGTTCCCATCTGTGTGCCAGTCTGTCACCACTGACATGATGTTGCTTCTAATTGTGTCCTGTCGTTATTCAATTGATAACATGAAAGTTTTCCCTCGAGGATGAATAAAGTTATTAACTTTCAAATCAGAATAAGAATGTTCAGAGTTTGGAAAAATACGTTTATTCTACTATTTATTTTCTGAAAATATACGGTATACTTTCAAAGCTTCAGCTTCGCGTTGCGGCTCCTTTCGATCAGTGTAACATGCCTTGGGTTTGTCAAACTGTGGTAATGATGCTCCCCCATAGGTAAATGAACGTTGTGAGAATGAGTTAAATCAGCAGGACAGATCATTTATAGAACAACATATTCTAAAAGAGTTGGAAATGGGCTGTTCAAATTGTTCTAGAAATGAGTGGAGCAATTTATTGCACAGTTGTGAGTTAGGTTTTTTCCAAATAATAACTGTTTTACTAAATTGTGCCTGGAACCATTGGCGATGTGTAATTTTATGCAATGTCCTGTTTGTAAGTTTGTCTCAATTAATGCATAAACATATGTTAGAGCAGCAGTTACATAGCACAGCTGTTGTAATATATTTGTTCTGTACAATATTCTTGTTTTAACAAATTGCCTAGCTGGGCAGCCATATTCAGTACAGTATGCTCTAAAGCTGAAACACAATGTCTACGCTCAGAGCAGTTATTCCCCACAGTGAAGCAACAGTCAAAGGGTTGTGGCCAAGTGTGTTATATGCCAATGGATCAAAAAAGGGAGGGGGGGGGCAGAAATGGCTCTTTAAGGACTGAAGGATTTCTTGATCTAAAACTGTTTAGGGTTTGAACCTGTTAGTCTCTTCCTAATAAATGTCCAATCTATCAAAGCAGCCAGAACTGACCTCACCTTGTACCCTGCTTCCCTACTTTGTTTCTGTTCTTGTTAGTCTCTCGATCATTTGCTCTTGTTCTTTCTGTTTGTCTTTTCCAACTTACTAGTTGTCCTTTCTATGACCTGGGACAGCGTGGCTGGCAGGGAAACGGGCACTAAGCTGCCATGGAGATTGGTTTATGACCTAAGCATGACCAGGCTGATCAGCTTATGAGCCCTCAACTCATAAAAAAACAAAGAGGGGACTTTCTAGTTTTCGCTGAAAATCTTTGTTTATATGAGGGCTCTTGGCACAGAAGGTGTCAACAAAGACTACTTGATCAAACACTGTTCCTCATGTCAACCACTCTCTTTTTTTCCATCTTCAAATACACAACCAGAGCTGAAGACACACGGCAGCAGGCTGCCAGCTTGTGCGTACGATGGGGACTTGCATGGGTGGAAATAACTTAATAACGTATTTGTATGCCAGAGAACATCATGAAAAACGACACGGACAACATTTTTTAACTCTGCTCGATCCATGCACTGTAAATCTGCTGCATTATTAATTTTGATGTTTATAGTTTTCACCATTTACACAGATTTTTTGCAGGAGAAGAACAGGAATACATCAGATATTGTTAGATATGTTATCTATTTAGATCCCTACAAAGCAGCGCTAAGAATGGAATGAACTTTAGGATACTTAGTTATAGTAAATGAAAAATAGCGGTTTCTGCCTTTAAGCACCACTTAGTTTCTTTTTTCTTTCTCTGAATCAGTTCAGTTCAGATAACTTTATTTATCCCAAATGGGCTATTCATTTGCAGCTTTTCCACAACAACATGCAAATAACAATCATTGGAAGAATCACTGATTATAATCTCAAAGAAACATTAAAAGCATTAAAACACACATGGTTACATTATAAAATCATGAGATCAATGTGAAATAAAATCATGAGTTCATTACATCAATAAAATCAATAATAAGAATATGAAAATATAAATAAGAACTTGGACACAAGTCAAATAAATACGTATAAATAAGTATATTTAGTCTAAAATGAGTGGAGCCTTCTTTGAAAGCTTAATAGCAAAAGGAATAAAAGGCTGGTTTTGCATTTGGCCACATTGCACTGTCGACCGGAAGGCAGTAGTAAAAACTTGTTGATAAAATGTGGTGTGGTTGGCTGATGATTATTTTGCTTTCGCAGCCACCTGTTTTTCCCAGATTGTACCCAAATTCCTCTACTGAATGCCAACAGCCTTCAAGCACACTTTAACAATGGTGTTTAAGCGGTACTTTTGTCACACAGACAACCCGTTGAGCCAGCAGATGAAGGAAAGATTTAAAAAGCTTTCAACAAAAGAACGATAAAGGTTACATAAAATCACATCACAGACTTTAAAAGAACACAGTTTACACATTAAATGAACCCTTTGTTAACCCTTTTGACCATCAGCTCAGTGTTTTTTTTTAATTTGAGCTATGAGTTGAGTAAAGTGCCAAGATAGGAGTTAATAATCTGAACCTCTCCATTGTGGATGGTGCTTGCTCTTGGTACGTCCTGACTTTGTCTAAAGTCAGTGATCAATTCTTTGGTTTGTGACACATAAATAGAAATACAAAATGTAAACATAACTAGAAATGATCATCACATCATTTAATTAACTAAGGTAGGGTCTAAATCTTGGCCCGGAAGGAGGGTTAGAAGGGCAGTATCCTCATATATTTTAACAATGTAGATGCCCTGTTGTGATGTTCTACTGTACAGCTGTCTGTGTACAGCATGAAGAATGTGTGACAGGACTCCCCTCTAGGGTGAACCTGTGTTTAATAACCTGATACTTGACCTACGTCTATTCACCAAAACCTGTTAAATTAGCCTAAAACAGGATGCAAGGTGGTAAATAAAGATATGAGGCAGCATCTTTATTAAAAGCAGAATTCTCAGTTGTGTTCTCTGTTGTGCTTCTGTAAAGGTGTCGCAGTTTGTTGTCTGGTATATCTTTACTTCTTCCTTTCTCGCTCTATTCTGTTTAATTGCTGTTCATTCTTTTCAATCCTTTTTTCTTTCCAAGGACATCCAGCAATATTATGTAAATTCAGGAAAAACAAGCATTCAAAAAGATTGAAAGAAACATGATTTAAAGGTTGAATATGGTTTATGAACATGATAGCAACATCTAGTGTGTCTAGGTCGTAGTTACAAAAATACAAAAATCATACAAGCCGCTGGGTCGCCAGGTTTGCTGCCGATACCTCCATTGACCAGCCAGCACCGTGTCCAATGATGAATGTATGGTATTGTAGAGTTTAACTGACACTTGCTAACTTGGATAACGTTAACTAAGTTAGCTTACCGATCAAGGATGAAAGTAGCCGTTTCCACGTTTGTTTGATGCCATGGAAGCTTTGTATGTGGGTCCATCAAGTGTAGGCTTAACCTAAATTCACTCTAGTTTCTGCTCTTCTCCGGTCACTCCTCTCCCGAGACAGATAACGATATCTCCAGGGCTCTGAAGCAGCTGCCGACTGACTTGCCGACTACACCAATTTTTCCAGCCTAGCTGTGCCAAAAATGTTGTTGGAACATAGAGACCGTATTCGACAACCCGAACTGGTGGCCGCTATTGGCTGGTAGATGTAAACATAATGGCATTATCGTGGCCATTAAAACTTATGTTTTATTTTATTTTGATTAAGATATGAGTTTTCAAGGGAATGCTGTACTTGGATTTGGTTTTATTTTTAGTTGGGTGAGCTTGAAATATAATTTTAATAGTGCTGCGTGCCCCCCTGATTTATTCACCGCTCAAGTAACTTGAAAATAATGTATGTGCAGTGATTTCTTCTGTTCTTAAAGCCCTACGTTACCTCCAGTGTTCTCAATAGTGTGTGAGTTTGTGTAAAATAGAAACACGCATTTTATATATGTAAAAAGAGCCATTGGACGTTGTTTATATTGTGTAGTATTTTAAGTGGTGTACAACAGAAGTGCCAGATAAATTTAGCTCATTTACTATTTATAGCTGTATGACAAATTTTTCCCTATGTTTTTGTTTCAGATATCAGGACATGAGAAGACAGATTGGATTTGAAATCAGGGATATGTGGTACAATTTAGGTAATTTGACTCCATCTTTTCATCTTTACTGTTCACATTTAATAGTGAAAATGTATTTTCTTCCATTTTCAAGGTACATGGCTTCTATGTATGACAAGGTGCAAACCAAATATCTTGACATTTATTAGCTGTCAACCCTTCAAAGATCAGCAGCTAAAAATATACAGTTGTGTGCTAATAAGCTTTATAATGTGATGAAAGGGAATTACTGTCGCAGCCAAATCTCTTTGGGAAGTGATTTCACTGCAACAAAGAGATTAGGTTGTTAGATTTGGACACCTGTGTCTTTTCTCTCACTGTAACCGACACCATCTGATACTTTAATTAGAAGCTTTCCACCCAATTAGATGGAGTCCTTTTAACGTGCCTAATGTTTTTTTTCACCTCAGGTGTTTTCTTTAGCAGTTATTTGCTGCTTGACTTTAATTTTATTGAGGGAGGGGCTTGACACAGACACAGATTTTCAGTGGTTTTAAATCAGTGGGGAGTTTGCATTCTCCCTTCTTTTCTGACTTTTAGATGAGTGTGCCTGTTATGATGATTCCTAAACAGCTTTTCATCTTTCAGGGCCCCACAAGATAAAATTCATCCCTGAAATGGTGGGCCCTATTCTGGAGATGACTCTAGTTCCTGAGATCGAGTTGCGAAAGGCGACCATCGCCATCTTCTTTGATATGATGCAGTGCGAGTTCCACTTCACATGCAGCTTCCAGCGGGTATGTCCATTCTACATTCTCATTTTAGCCAAACTGTAGAGCAGTGGTTCCCAACCTCGGGTCCCTGGACCCTCAAGGGGGTCCCCAGAATAGCACAAGGGGTCCCCGAGGCTTTGGATGTTCAGTCGTGTCATTTAAATGAAGGCCATGTCCACAGACATAAGTTGAGTTGTATTTGTTTCAGTATTTTATCATTTGGATGCTTCATTTACATGGAACCAGTTTTTTGGGAGCCCAAAAAAACTTACTTTGCACCATAAAACTAAGCATGGTGTTCAACACGGGTTGGCCAGGGGGTCCCTTAATTTTTGGTAACAGGATGACGGGGGTCCTCAGGAAAATAGGTTGGCAACCACTGCTGGGTTATTTTTTGGTGGTGAGGGTGGATGGATCGTTGCTATTTGGGTCAAAGTATTACGCAGGATATTGGTCATTGGAGGTGAATTGGCCCCTTTTTGGGCAGCGGTCCAGCATCATTCCCTTTACTGGAATTTTTTTCTTTGTTTCTTTGAGTTGTAAATCTAATCTTTGGCCTAACAGAAAACAGCTTGGATAACTTCTCTTAAAAGACTCCACTCTATTGTTCTGTATTCGCGTCTGGGCAACAGACAAGTACATCGAGAAGTCAGTAAAGATTGTTTTGTTTCAGCACAATAAAATCTGTTTTTTTTATATAGCTGCTACACACAAATATTAGCTACACACAAATATTAGAGAAACAAGTCCATGCATCACTGTCAGCAGCTCCAACAACAACAGAGCAGAAGTAAAGGGGAATGTTTCTCGGCCTTTTGCTGGATTTTAACAAAGTTTCAAAAGATAAAGGAAAGCTTTAATAATGAACAGAAAATAGCAGCTCGCAGCAAGAGAGAGACGATTAAAGTTGAAGCCCAAACCCCCCTCAGCTATGACTTGATGCAGGGAGATGGCGTTAATGAATTGAAAAATTAGCTGCACCGATTATTTACGCCTGCTCTGTCTAATTGCAGTTTGAGAACGAGATCATCACCAAGCTGGATCACGAGGTGGAGGGAGGCCGCGGAGACGAGCAGTACAAAGTTCTCTTTCAGAAAATGTAAGTGCTGATTAATGGGCAGGATTATGCCTGAGCCTCTCGCATGTTAGATAATGTTAATTGCAACATAGCACTCCTCAAAATAACCACAGTGTGCTGATGATCACACGACTTCTCATCACAGCTTGTCAAATGCTTGGATGCT
Organism: Atherina boyeri; assembly: GCA_029874935.1. Classification (NCBI taxonomy): domain Eukaryota; kingdom Metazoa; phylum Chordata; class Actinopteri; order Atheriniformes; family Atherinidae; genus Atherina; species Atherina boyeri. Next base: position 9,987 of record JAPMNP010630789.1, read on the forward strand.
GCTTTCCCCACATCCTTTTGGGCATGTTTTACATTTAAACTGTTAGTAGAGTTTTAAATACACCCTTCATATTTGCTTTTCTTGACAGTTTGTTGGAGCACTGCCGGAAGCACAAATACCTGGCCAGGACTGGCGAGAACTTCGTCACTCTGGTGGTGCGTCTCCTGGAGAGGCTGCTGGACTACAGGACCATCATGCATGACGAAAACAAGGAAAACCGCATGAGCTGCACTGTCAACGTCCTTGTAAGATGGCGACTTGCAATGGCTGAATACACACAGAAACCCAATGATAGCAATACATACTACATGCAAGACATTTTAAAACACTTTTGAATAACTGTAGTATTAAAGGTACAGTATGTAAGATTCTGGCCGAAACTGGTACTGCAATCATGTGAAACTAGCCTATGTAAGAAATTGCTAAAAATGGCCAAAATAGGTCAATAAAAATATCCACAGAAGTTCTGGATACTTTAG
>JAPMNP010630847.1:0-15512 GCA_029874935.1 Atherina boyeri
TGTTATTATTGAAAACGGAAGGGAGGAAATATTCGTTTCTCTAAATACCCGGCAATGTGTAAACGTGGCCTGAGATACCATTTAAAGGCCTTTGCAGGTGTTTTGAGTTAATTAGCTGATTAGAGTGTGGCACCAGGTGTCTTCAATATTGGACCTTTCCTTTTCTAATTATATAAAGGCAAAATACAGGTTGCCTAAAATGATTGCCTAGGTATTTTGATGGGGAAACCCAGGTGGTGCAGTACAAGTGAGTTATTCTGTCAAGTGTGAGTGAATTCATTTCATGCTTTGTTGCGGAATTTGGAGTACAAGTTCATCTGTCAACTGAATGATTCTCAGAACTCAGTTTTATTGTTGTTGTCCAACCCTGGTCTTAGTGCTGTGAGGTATTAATCAGCCATGTGGAAGCACTGGTATAACTGCCTCTTTTAAATTCTTGTGTTGTTTTGCTTGTCTTCTTGTTTGTTTTTTGTCTTAAATGGACCCAGAGTCTGAATAAAGTAAAGTTAGAATATATGACCAGCACCTGTATAATTTTCCTCTCAGAAAGGCAGATCTAAGATCTCGCCTCCCAAAAGGAGATCAACGAACGCTTAACTGTCGCCCATATGAGACAAAAAAAAGAAGAAGAAATAAATAGCAGTGACAACTCACAACAGCCAAATAAGACCACATATATCATGCTGTTGCTACTCCTTATTATACATACCTGGGCATGTTGGGCATCCTTAACCAGCAGTATCACCTTGAACACCCATCATACCACCTACATATCCACCAGGATTACCTACTGCTACCATTCCTATACACAAAGCATTCTTCTTAATCCCAAACTTTACCACACACTATGAAAAATCAGGTAAAAATGTATTTAAACTTTATCAAATTCCTGTTTGACCTTCCATGCAACCTTCCCCTTTCTAACCACTCTGGTCAACAACTTTGGCAGAGTTACTTCAGCACACTGTCTGACAAAGTGGGCTTTCAGACATCAGCAGCCAGGTATACTTACACAACCCAGCAGTTTGTACAAGCAAACACACGGATGCTTGTGAAACGTTGCCCTGAAACAAGGTGGGCTCACAAACAGCATTGCCAGAAGTTCTAGACATAGAGGTGGTGTGTTTGTAAGTGGTGTAATGGGTGTGTTTAGGTTTATGTGCAAGAATGCCAGCATGTTAGAGTGTCTTTGTGTGCACATGACAGTGCACGCAGGCATTGACAGACAAATGAACATTTAAGTGTGTTTTTAAGTGCCAGTGTGTTGACCACTGTCCTAATCAGAAAACAGCTGGACATGTGTCCTCAGGGACAGGCAGTGCATGCTGTGACTTGTTGGCTGCATCATTGTGATGCATAAAAGGCTTGTTAAGCGGTGATGACCACTATGTGACAACACCTGAATGCACTCCACTACTTCTTCAGCTCAACAACACTCCAGCTCCTCTGATCTCAAATAATTCAACTTTAATCTTAAAACAAAAGGCTCTACGCTATAAAGATGACTTATGGAATATCCTTCGACAAAAAGGTCCAATAAACGAAACGCACAGGTAAGGACAAATAAATATTGAGAACTTGCTGGACCGACCCTTTTTTGAGGACTTTGGTCCACTTCAGTGTGGGTGATAAATATCTGGGTGATTTCTTATTCCAACAAAAGAATAGCAAATGATAAGCAGGCAGACATAGAGCATAAAACTTAAGAATAAAAAAGTAAAAAACATTTTTAAAAAAAAGAAAAGAAAAAATATTAGACATGTCCCAAATGTGAGATGATGCAGCTATAAACTAGGCAGCACTTCAGACAACTACATCTGAGGCCTGCCTTGCTGCATACAGAGGCAATCCCCTGAAGGCAGCAGACGTTTCTCCTCTTTGTCAGCTGCAACAAAGACAGACTCTACAGACCCAGAGTTTTTCATCTCTCATTCTTGTGTGGTCTCTAATTAATACTAAAAGATTTGATGGGACTCTCCCTCAGTTGCATCTGGGTTAAATACTCCTTATTTTTGCAGGGACTGGAGAAATAGCTTAATGGTTGAGCCGATTGATAAATTAATGACTTTCGTTGACAGAAAGAAAATTTTAATTGTCACTAAAGGCAGCCTGTGCAGGCCAGCTCATTATAAATCATTTTAATTCACAATACAGGTCAAAAGACATTGAATCTTTTTTGGTCACCAAGTGGAATTCAGAAATCGTGCATGTATGATTCTATGTGTGTGTGTTTTTTTGTTTTTTTTGTTTTACCTCTGCAGTGAGGTCCCTCATCCCAGCCATCAGAACAATCAGGGACTCCATCACACAATTTGCTCATATGGATGCACACATCAGGATCCAAGCACCCATGTTCGTTAACAGGACACTGGTTCGGCCTGTTGTGTGTACCTGGAAAAACAAGTAAAATGTATGTTAGGAAACAAAGCAGCATGGAGCGGAGTTAAAGCTCATAAAATAACTGAAGCAGTAGGATTAGACGGTTGAAATGCAGCATTGTTCCTTACAACGTTTAAAACTGTATTTGTAATTCAAATTTAAAATATATATACTCAAACTATACTGATGGTTGAAGCTTAATTATTTGCTGTCAGTCCTTTAGTCTGTAAATATCATTACATAGAGCACTGCTAAAATCTGCTAAAAAAGACATGTTTAAGAAAAGTACGATTGGAGCTTAAACTTTTTTCAAATAAAATAGTCACTAAGACAAGATCTTGTTCAAAATGACAGTTGTTTACTGAAGAAAAAACAGAGATGAAATATAATACAGAACACAACTGTCAAAGCATGTTTTCTTTTGTTCTGTAGTCCACGGTTCCTTTCATGCCGCAGGTTCAGCCTGTTTTTATTTTCAATGTGGTCAGTTTCAAGGTCTTTAATGAACAACACAATGTCAACAATTCACGTAAATTCTTTCATCATTTTTCAACAACATTACAGACTTCTGTTTTTTCACTGTTAAAGAAAAATTGCAGCCCAAAAATGCAGGATAAAACTGTAGGAGACTGCTGTGAGATAAAGGGTTATGTGGGTGTATGACTTTTTGACACATCAGAAACAAAAATGTTCACTCCATGTGTCAGACATGGAACCGAATTTCCTGCACATCTAACAAAATGTACACACAGGCTGATGCTGACGAAAAAAAATAAGAAAAAATAAAATGGGCCTTGTAAAACTGACTGTACAAATGATCATTTGGCAGAAGCTGAGGGAAAAATGATTCAAATCAAACACCAATAAGAGATCTTACATTTTCAACCAAAGTCACATCATAATATACAGGAGACTAGGTCCCTTTGCTTCAATCCCTCCCACTCTTCTCTCTCTCTCTCTCTCTCTCTCTCTCTCCTATCAGCCCACACTGCAGAGCAAACAGTTTGCCTTGGCTGTTTTTCTTCTCCTTCCTCCTCGTCCTCCTCCTCCTCTCTCTCCATTTTTTCCTTCTTTCTAACATCTGCTGACCTATTTTAGAAAAACACTCGGAGCAGAGAAAATAAAGTTCACCTCCTTCACAGGAAACGATCTGTAGAGTTCTGTGGGTTGTGTGGAACTAGGAAATGCTTTGAGAAACTGGTGTCTGAAGAAGGTTTGCGCAGACAGCATATATTCAAATATTTTTCTCTTATATACAAAGTCTCCACTCTGAATATTAAGCAGCTGTTGAAGCCAAAATGCAGAGGGTCTCATGATTTATTTATTTATTTTACAAACCAAAAAGTCCTCCAAGAATGTTCTATGAATGAAAATATAAAGGGAGGCACAATTGATGTTTATGAAAAATGCAACTATGTCCTTCTTAATTTCTTTAAGAAGACATTTTCACTAGAAACACTGCTCTGTGAATAACAGTATTTTTCCATAAAAACCAACAAGGAGGTAGAAATTATGGCTGCATAGGTGTTGATATTCCCAGAGCAAAACCATAGGCATTCCCTCTGAATCTTATTCATCCATGCAAGAGATTAATAACCAAACACAGAACATAAAACCTCAGTTAAAACATGTGCCTTAAAGTGAAATGAGCATCCATAATGATCCCACCACAACAGCCTGTGTGGAAAATGTGCCACATTGGAACAGAGAATTAGCTTCTAATACATCTGGCTTAGGGAGAGGGGGAGTAGCTCAACCATCTGGGGGATGCTAGCATATTAGCAGCCCTCCTACAGCCTCAGCCGCTAAGCCAGCCTGATTTACATTCAATAAATTGCCAGCATGGGGATTTCAACATAACTGCAGTACCAAGAATAAACTGCTGGTACACTGGAAATGAAACTCCTGCTCAGATTTAACATCTGTCAACCATGTTCAGGGAAGTAAAAAAGACAAGTTGGATTGAAATCCATCTAAAAAAGGATAGCCGCTGTAGAAATGTGTCTTTCAAACCATCCATCATGTAAGCCTGTTTCATAAAACACATCTGTAGAGAACTGAACATTTATAGTATCAGAATAATCAACCTAAACAGCTACCACAACATGCTCTGCTCCTACTTCCACATCAAAATAATACCTTGGCAGCTAAATAGAGAGGCTATATTGAGGGTTAAATAGCTTTATAGGAGGGATAATGAAGAGGAACCCTGCATTTCCTGTACATGTGTGGGTAGTTGTTGACAGTGTATTACAATAATAACCACTTGTATTGGGGGCAGTCCTTTTATGCATCACCCTCAGTGAGGGCAGAACTTCTTCTCTTTGTCCAGTCTTATAGACTCAGACTATTCCATGATGTCTCTCTAGAGGTATTTTAGTCAAAATATTACCTTTTTTAAAACTTTTGTTTAAATTATTTTGACATCTTTACCGTAATAAGATCAATTTCTTGAAGACAACAAAAGGTGGAGTCTTGCACAAAGTTATTTAAAAGAGCCATATGTAAGAATTATGTATCATCTTTATTTTAAAAAGGTATGGCGGGGATGTTTTAGTTCCGGGTGGATCATCAAGACGATTGGTCCTCCTAATTGTCAATCATTCTGGAGAATTTTACATAATGCTGTCGTACGTGCTCTTTCCAAGGATAGTTTTCACTTTCTGTGCATGCACACTTTCAAAAAGTGTCTTTGAAGTGTATGAGAAGAAGAGAAAGGCCTCAGAAAAGAAACAAGACCAGTGTTGCGCATGCAGATTTTTTTTAAAAAGTGGGGAGGGCGGTTCTTTCCTGAATTTCAGGAAAATCTTCCGCCATACCTTTAAGTTATCATTAAAGAGCCTACATGCAAGGTTTTTCCCAAAATAAACGTATCATTAGCCTTTTTATGTGACCATTAATGACTCGTACATCTGCTGATGAGCATACTGAGACCTTGTCGGCTCACCGCGGGTACTCCTATAAGCCTGGAGCCAATTTTTCCTTGTTTCTATCGGGTACGAATTTTAGCACGCTGTGTCTGCGGATGTGACGTCAAGCACGTTCATGTCAAACGTTTCAGATCAGCTGCCGCCACCGGTAGTAAACAATAAGCCTAAACTCACAAGCGGAGTGTATATTTCATCACAATGGACTGTGAAAATACACAGAGCGACCCAGCACAACTCAGACACCAACAGAAACTCCACATCAGACTACGAACGCGTGCTGCAAGAACAAGCAGAAAGGAGGTGCAGTTCCTTTTTTCAGCCAAAGGAGTTGAAATTTCAGGAAACTGCATGTAGACTCTTAAAATGGTGCTGATATGTTACAAAACATTTAAAAATTATGTTAATTTCAAATACTTGTATCACTGAAAACCGTAATTTAGCCAGGATATTTTCATTTCAAAAACGGATTTGCAGCCCCAAATCAGGGGCGGGGAACCTTGGCCCTCATCCTGCAAGGTTTCCATGTTTCCCTGCGCAAACTCACCTGATTCAAATTAACTATCAATCCTGCAGAACTTCTTTGGCTGTTGGATCCATTTGATTTGAGTCAGGTGTGTTGAAGCAGGGTTGCATGGAAAAATTCTGTTCTGATATTTGATGAAATCTCCCAATCAGGAGGAGGTGGAGGGTTCTAAAGCATCCAGAACTTCTGTGTATATTTTTGTTGACCTAGTTTGGCCATATTTTCTTTTAAGCAATTTCTTACATAGGCTATGGCTTCACATGATTGCAGTACCAGTTTCGGCCAGAATCTTACATATAGCTCCTTTAACCCTTTTCCTGAAAAACCATAGCTTCCTCTTTGACCTCCAATACCTCAACCTAAGTAATACTTTTTATGTCAAAATGGTATCTGGAGAGCTTCCATACTGGTTTGGAGTACTTTGCACTGACAGTGACACTGTGACCAACAAAGTGCTTTCAGTGACTAATTCCATGTTCTGTAATGTTTGAAATGGTTTTAATCCTGAATCCCATTTCCCAGGGAAACTAATAGTTAGTGGTTTTCAAACAGATTATGTGGCTCTCTCTCTAACTGGCTCTCTCAGATGGTTCTGATTAAGTTCAGTCTCCAATGAATTGCTATGCAGTTATACAAAGATGTATGTGTATAATATGGCAACAGCTGGAGTCCTGAACTACATTCTTGCCACAAACAGGCAGGCCCCTACCCCAACTGCTGATTACCTTGTTGATCTGAACCACAAAATCATTAGTCAAGTCTATTATATGGCACATTCGAAACAACGGAAGTTGACAAAAGAGCTGCATCACATCAAAATCCTATGATGCTGCAGACAAAAACTATATAAGTGATATCTGAATATGGAAAAATTCCAAAAGCAAATGGATGAATATATCCTCATAACTCTCTTTACCTTGATGCATGTATTCTTGAAAACGAGAACTGAATGCTGTAACTGGGATTCTGTTCAGTTTTTAGGGGGTGGTCTTTTAATTTGCAGTTCTGAAATATTGATTAGAAGAGTACTGCAATTCCTGAGTCAAGAACGCCTTTCAAACTCATTGTTTATGGTGGAACTGTGTAATATTCAATACACTTCATCAATGCAGAGTGAATGATGATGGCAACCAATGCAGAGCGGCTATGAAGGTGGACTTCATTGCAGTTAAAAAAAAGTATGGGTTAACTCATCGTTGACGTTATATTATGTTACATGCTAACTGGGGCAATAGTTTTTTAAACAGACTTTAAAGAAGGGTCCTAGTACAGACATGCCAACAAATGTGGCTCCCTAACAAAAAATGCAATAATGAAATCAAGTTCCATCAAAGTAGGGAAATTACTGGACAATCTGAATAATTTTACAAGACTCTAAGAGGGGGCAGAAAAATTTACTTTGTAAGCATGCATCTGAAAAACTGACTATAACCAGTGGAGAGCGAGTTCAGTGCCATGATTACGAGTCTCCAATGGATGATGCTAAGGATCGACCAATCGGGCCGATATTGTGTTGTTTACTGCCTGAAGCCTGCTGCATAAACCTAAAAACAGTGGTAAGTTTTAAACTTTCAAAGCATCTTTTAACTGTTTAACTTAGCTGAAATATTGCCATACACTTTAAAATTGGAAACACAAATGCATGCTCTACATGTGCTTACAACTAAGGCTGCACAGTTCCCACGAAAACATGGGATATGCAATAACACTGTTGAAATGTGATCTACGATAAATAAAACTTGATGCCACTTTGATGTTTTTTCTCATACAGAGCTCCATTCACAAAACACTCATGCACAGATGTCTGCTCAACTTTATAGCTTTGTGCTAAAATAACGCTTATAGTATAGTTTTATATAATACTAGATATTAGTAATTCTTCTTTTTAATGAAAACAATTTGGTCAGTAACACAAAAAGATTACGTATTGCGGTGTCCTTCAGCCAGAAGATTAGAGATAAAATAGAAAATGAACAGCTTTTGCAAATGTTTGAAGTAGTTTCTTTACCAACTTCTGATAAATTATTACCAGATTAGTGCTTTATATTCCAGTGTGGATTGTCTGTTTTTAAAAGCCGTTTCTGTCAGATGAAGCAGAGTTTACATTAATTTACTCACACTCATCATATCAGTTGATCCCTAGATGTTACCATTTCCAAAACATCTGTTACAGTTTAAGCCCAGGGATACGTACTTTAACAAAGCAACTTTTCTAAAGTCTGACCCCACAATAGACCCTCCAGTTTCAATTATTACTAATTCACAAACCTGTAAATAATATCACTTATTTTCTAAGAATTTTCACTCCTCCGAGGATTACAAATAGTAATGTTAGCAAAGACTCACACATGGAGAGACTCATACAAGCTTTGGAGACAATTCTGTCACTGCAAAGCCAAAAGAATCAAGTATTTACAGTGTAGAGATTCTCTTCCAGACTCTGGCAAAGGCTGCATCACCATGTTTCCACAGCCATAAATATACTTAACAGTGGCTCTGGAGATGGTTAATCACATTGTCCTGTTTTTTTTAATGCTGGATAGGGAAGGGGAGATGATCTTTTACAGCACATTCGCACCAGAATAGTCAGGGGGATTCGGTTTGATGTCACACCTTAATTTGCTTTCACACTGTACTTTACTGAAGCGTACCAAATAACCTGACCAATTTTCCGCAGTTACAACAAATGCTCACTAGGGGCGACATTCCTCAAAACAGACACAGACAATGAAGGAAGAAGAAGAAGAAAATCCGGCTCATCAATTATCCAGGAATGAAAACAACCCATTCACCGCAAGTAAACAATAAATTTATGTAGTCTTGGGGTTTCTGTTTGTACTTTAGTTCTCAAATCTAATGCAGTTTTCACCAGAATCTGTCCAGTATAAAACAACAGGAGCGGCAGATTCATATCCAGCTAAACCTATTACAGTTTTTTTTTCTTTAAATATCAACAAACATCATGGAAAATCTGATCATTTACAATCCAAGCTGAATATTTACTTCCTAAATAGTTTTATTTAATTTTTGTAGTTTCTTCTGAAGCATAGAATGAAAATATTATATTGGACATTTTCAAGTTTTCCAGAAAACTGGAACCTATACAAGTTTTAGAAGGTTTTTACAAAACAACACCATACATAATAGATAAAACATAGGGACCCTATGTGAAATTAATCAAACAATTAAGCAGTCCAAATAATATCAACCAATGTATATCTAATCTCATCAATTGAGGAAATGTCTATTCTTGTCAAATTTTGGAGACAGAAGTTTTTCTCAATTTACAAAATAATGCCACTTTCTGCAGGCAAGACACAAGGTCTAAGAAATTGTGGTTTTACATTTTTCCTATTCAGTACATTAAGTGACTTCATTCCAATACTGCATAAACTCTAGAGGGAATATGGCAACACAGAAAACAATACATTGCAAGTAAGACCAAGAATATAAGAATATAAGAATACTGCGGCAGTTTATAAAGAAAAATACGAAGAAATAATAACCCTTAAACCTATTAGAGAGCAGAAACAATACAATTACTTTGTTGCACTCCAATATGTGATTAGGAAAAAGTGATCCTAACAGCATTATAATGGATCAAATTTATAAAAATCCCTGTCTGTTGCACCTCCTCTCTTTTTCCAAGATTCACAAGCCATTTTTCACATCATAATCACACACAGTATTGCGGCCCTTCCTCTTTGATCAATCATACAGGCCAATTAGAGGCTGTCCAACACAGCATTAGTGTTCTTTCAGATAGGAAGTCTGCATTGCCAAATCGGCTGAATGGCAAAAGCATTGTTGTTAGGAGCTACATGTTCTGCCATTTCAAATGCCTCTTGAACAAACATACACAGGCTTATTTGACTCTGTAACTACTACTGCTGCCATCTGAGAAGTAAATTCATTTTGACAACTCTTTACATCTCTGCAACTTACAAACAGACTGATAAGGTACAGCCATGGCCCATGGCACATAAACCCTGCCTTAAAGATGCAATGTAAAAAATGGATGCCGGAGTTCATGATGATCCACACATTATAATACAACTTTTGTTCAACTTTACTGTTAGCATGTGGGCTGTTGAGTGAAATATGATAAAGTGCAAAAACACTAGAGCCACACTATTTCTGCATCACTCCCCTTGTCACCTTCAGATAGAGTGCTGTCAATCCCTAGAAAAGTTGTAAGTCGGACACAGGGTATCAGAGCTGAAAACAGTTTAAAAGGCCACCTCTCCATGTGCTTAACTTCAACACCTCAAGCTCTGGCACGACCATCCCCCACTACTCAGTCCCTGTAGTTATGCAATGACCTTAAATTTAGAGCCCCTGACGATCTTTTGTCCCGAGCATAAAAGCCTGCATTTCTTCCTCCTCTGATGTTCCGAGGCAGTATCTGAAAGCCTCCCATGAAGTCTGCTGTCAGCTCAAATTAATATGTTGCACCAGTTGACATGCAGGCCTGTCCCAGTCTTTTCCCCTACTCTGGAACCACACTTTACAACAGACTGCACGACAAGCACATGGTAGAACCTAAACCCTATTAAAGGCCTGAGGAAGTAACTCAGGGGGGTTTTCCATCAAAACAATTCCAGTGCTGCTTCAGGGCCGGAGCCGAACTGTCTGTTTCGACAGCCAAAGAGCCTTACAAGCTATTACAATGGAGGGCTGCACAATTTATACTTTTTTTTTTTACTTTTTACCTCCATTTAAATATTTACCTGCACTGGGCTTTGGTCACTCTAAGGGTATGTTCACACACATTGATTCGCACTAAATGCTAATTTCTATCTTTCAGAAAAAACTAATTAGCATTTAGTTAGTGTCCACATATATTGTTGAGTCGATGGTGATGCAATTTACGTATAGGAACGTCTTAGTCAACCTTTGGTCATGTGGTTGTTGCCCCGTGTTACTGTGAGCAGTCACTAGCCAAGTTTATATGGAGAGATTTTTGTCTTTCCAATTGGAAACTTTCAGATTGAAGATTTTTGGGCAGCTGTTTACATGGAACATAATAATCCGATGTAGCGTAAACATGCGCCTACGTTTAATGAGAATGTTCCCGTATGACATGCACACAAAAATGTCAACATTCTGTGATTAATCAACGTTGGAGGACGACAATCTGATTATCACTACAGTTGTTGTGACAGTTGCAACGCTTTTATTAAAACAGCTACTTGAGCGTCATGTGGTTATTCACAAAATAATTAAGAGGAGAAGGCGTAGAGCACACCAGATAAATGTTCCCATTTTGCAATGTTTGTCTGTGCTGCCCATGCCACCAAAGTGCTCCCTAAAGCTGTGGATGAAAGTCCGCAGCCAAGATTGGTAGGAGCGAGTTGTTCTACATGGGTTCACCGATGCAGAGTGGAAGCAGTCTGAACTTCAGAATGACGGCCACTTCCTTCACTAAGCTTTGTGGACTGGTGGTGGGATTCATGGTAACGTAACTCGCTGCGCGTTTATATCAGGTCAGAGCATGTGCTGAAAGAACACACCATGACAACTTTCCGTTTGACAGCTGCAATCGGTTTGGGAAAGGACCCCTGTCAAACAGATTAAATATCTTTTCAGTTTGGGACTTTTCTTTCTGAATGGAGGTGTATACATGGCTCATTTTCTTTCAGATTGAGCAATTTAACTGATTGCAATTGGAAATTTTGGCTCAATATCAATGTAGCTATTGATTGGTCAGTATTCACTGGTGGGAAGTCATCCGACTCAAGTAGGCAAACAAAGTCTCGCCTTGTTGGTTAGTGACAAAAATGTAGATACAGTATAACTCGTTTGATATTATTTTTAATTCCCGAGAAATCAAAGGAGCATTGTGAGCTTTTTCAAGCTCATCAGTTACATTTTGAGCAGAAAATATTTTGGCATTAAGAAAAATCTCTTGGCCCTACCACTTTGTCATAACCCTCTGTTTTGCGCGTTCGCATGGAGCGGTAGGGTGTCCCAACTCATATTAGGACAGAGGGGTAGGGGGAAGTGGAAGGGCAATATATCCCTTCAAACGAAGATTTTTCAGTTCACAAATGTGAGTATTTTCTCAATCATTAAAGTTTTAAAATTTACAAAAACCTTATCTAGTTTATGTTGTTTAAATGTGTAATGATCACTTTCTTCATAAAATGCACCCAAAAAATATCACTAGTTCTACGTTGCCTCAGTAATGTTAATGTTACCAGGCTGAACGCTAGCAGTGCTTTGTTGGCAGCCCTGATAAGCTACAGGTATAACGCTATCAACAAAAACTTGGGGGTGGGACCCTTGCTGCTGGTCTTCAGTAACATTTAGGGTGTCATGAGATGCAACGTATGCAAGAATGTCATGCACCACCAATCGGATGTAACATTAACGTTAGCCTTTAACTTTAATGAAGCAGTGTATTAGTGACTTGAGTGATCAACTGATGCATGAAATTGAAGTTGTGAATGAATTTTGAGCATCCGTGCTACACACAATAGCCCAGGCAAGAGAGGTCACCACAGCTGTAGGCATGACTTCTCTAAATTTCCGGCAATAGCTCATCAAGTCTGCTTATGTTAAAGTTGGGGAGATCAACCAGTCCAACTAAAACGGCATGACCAACATGTTCTAAAATCCAAAGCAGTTTTATTCATGAGAACAACAATGATAAATAAATAAATGAATGAATAAAAGAAAATACTGGGCTTCAATATGAATGTGAAGTCAAAGCAGAAGTAAAATACAAATTTATACATGTAATTATATAGAAAATACATACTTAATATAAATTTGACTGCTTTGTTGACAGTTTCAAAAGGGCAACTCCAGCTCAGACACACCTTTAATGTCAACCAACCACATTTTATCTTTGTCCAGTGGGTAAGAAACTAAAATGCATATTTAAGCCTCCTTTAACAAAAATCCCTTTCTCTCACACATCTGTGCGATTCAGAGTCAGTCTAATATTATCAAAAAACCCCAACAAAATACATTCTATGTCACAATATCATACAATGAACATTTAAACTAGCAATATGAATCTAAAACAATGGAGGATTTGACATTGCTGACAGTAAGAATTTAACAACAAATCTGTTAACTATAGCTAAAGCTAGTTGGGAAAAGCTCAAAAAAATCTTTTTATATTTTCTTAATGTACTTATCTCACAAGTTTGAGAGGAGCAAAATCTGTACTTGCATGTTCAAACATTTCAAATTTTAAATGTGTTCATACAGACTTTTCCAGCACACTGTTCAGCTCTAACACCATTAAACTGGCACTGAATTGTCAGATCAAAGAACAAGCAGAAAGTCACATCTGCAAGCAAGAAGAAAAGAGGAAAGACTGAAGATGAGATATGAGGAAGAGCTGACTTGAGTCTTGTTTTTCCATGCATCAGAGAGGAAGACAAAGTGGCACAGGAAAGAAATAAGGATGGAGAGAAGGAGACAGGGTGTGGAGGAGACAACAGAGAAAGGGAAGTGGTGCCTGCATGGCGTGAGAAAGCCCTGTGTTCGTAGTCTGTTGATAGGCTGGTGAAGCCGGGGAAGGCTCAGGGCCACAGACCAGAGGGATTTACAGGGCTTTGCTCCTTCCTCTTTAGAAGCAGTGTGTGAGCCACTGCCACTAAAGACCCTCTTGCCCCTGCATGGTGCCCCCTGCAACTACAGCTACATGTCTGATTATAGGCTATGAAAAGACCTCACCGCCACCTACTTTACTGTAAAAGGCTGTCTCTGTTGAAAAAGGATCAGAGCCTAACAAAGCCATTTCCATTTTCCTCCTCTGCCTAAATGCTAATCTGCTCATTTTCTCCTATACAAAGACTTTTCTTCTGTAGATTCACTCCTCCCCCCCATCTGCCCATGCCCCAATCCCATCCCACCAGCTCAGCAGACAGCTCTGCTCGGTCGTCTTGGAGAGGCTGCCGAGGCATGACAGTCAGATGGGGCAGGAAAAAGAACCAGGCTGGCTACTGTCCAGATGGGGGTTAAGGGCAAGAGATGGACAGATAGTCGTGTTGTGAGGCCCATGGTAGCCTGCAGCTGCATGGACATGATAACTCAATCTTCCAATCTGACCTCTATACCAGCTCAGCTCCAGGCCAATGCACCAACATGGACCATAGTGAGTGTGTGTGTGTATGCGGGCCAAGGGACATGGCAAAACGACTTGATAGGAAGTACTTTTTCCAATAAAACATGCCACTGTTATTATCAGAAAAACTCTCTCAGGGCATTTCTAAATCGTTAGAGGAAATTACCAAATTAAAACAACAGATGTGAAAGTAAAATGCCAAACATGAACATTTCATAATTGGGACTGTATGGCTGATTTTAAGAGTCTATATTTGGGTATGGTTGCATTAAGTATCCTAAGTCTCCATAGGCCAGGGTCCTTCTGTTTCATTATGAAACTGCATTCCAGAGAATATCCTCTCAAAATTACTTTCTAGCATCAACAAGGAAAACAAATCAATATGTGTGTTTGTGTGTCTGTATGTACAACTAACTTTTGCCAATGGAGGAAACTTGTAGAACAACTTGACAGCACGAGTACAGGGAATACAGTGTTAACTACTTTCAGTTATACTTTCAGTCTCTCCACAAGGGGACATTGAGAACACTGCCAGTGGAAACAAAGGAGCTGTATTTGCATTACAGACACATTTCATCCTCTGTAATACCTCTGTAGACTTTTTACTACTAAATAAAGGCCTAAAAAGTCTAACAGAATTAGGTGCAGACAATTGTTGTATATGGTTTTTTGATGTTGAAAGGAATTCCTTTGTGGCAACAGCCTCTTAAGATGGAGAAAGTGCTTACATGCAAGGCTTATTCAAACATCTGTTCCCATTCGCCGACTCAACCACAATGAATGTGGTTCATGCAAGAATCATAATTGCACACAGACTTGACACACAAACAGAAGGAGTTTGTATTTTTCACAGCAACAGCACCAAGAGAGATAAGAGATGGAATCTAAATTGTGACGTAGCAACATCTTGAAAAACTAGGATGGCCTGTAAAGTTACGCTATGGCTGTCGAAGGTTTGAAGCTTTAAAAAACACTGAAATTCTAGTCAGTCGTGGTTGTATTCCTCTTCTTAGCTATAAAACGAAGTAACACAAAGTTGAAAAGCTGTAAGAAAAAATTTAGTCAGTGGGTCTACAGTATTTCAGCTTTCGTTACTATCCTGTTCCAGATTAGCCTTTATACTCTAAAAGAGGACTTCTCGTGTAGCATATACACCCATCTCAACCCACATCTGAAGTTGGAGAATTCTGTAGAAACAGAGATAGTCTATCTGCAGAATTGGAGGATGCTTTATGTCTGTACCTGCTCATGAGAGCAGGAAAGGGGGAAGGGAGAGTCAAATCTATGACGCAAACAACTTTTTTTTTTCTTTTTTTTTTTATCCAAAAGGTTTTTTCCCATTTTTTCCACCTGATGCTCCTACCTAGATACAGTCCTGGGCATTGCTCACCCTCTGCCAACCCCAGGAGGGCCCTGCACTGACACTTAAGCCTCCTTATTAGCTTGAGGAGTGAGCAGGCCCTTCTTTCACCCAACAGGGCAGAGATTCCCCAGATGGACGTAGCGCGTGGAAGGATCACATTATTCCAGCCGGATCCTCCAAGCCCCATCAGGCGCCCCGGCCGGCCAGGGGGAGGCAGTGTACAGCCCAGGACTG
>JAPMNP010630857.1:0-13276 GCA_029874935.1 Atherina boyeri
TATTATTATTATTATTATTATTATTATTATTATTATTAATTATTATTATTATTATTATTATTATTATTATTATTATATTTTCTTCGATAGCATAAGATACAAAAAAAAAATTTATGGCTGCTCTTCACAAACATCATTGAAACTTGAAATAGGGAAAAGTAGGTTGATTCTGAAATATTAAGTGTGAATCTTACTGAAAGATACTTCTAGAAAACAAAACAAAAAGATTATGAAGCATTGAAGCTGACCATGTTGGCACATCATTTACTCCTTTATCCCCATGTTCTCTGATTGTCCATTTAGTCTTTGTAATATATTAAAAGTTTTAGATTGAGAAGTTGATAGTATTAAACTTCTTGGTCCATTATGCTGGTCAAAACAGTCAACTTTTAAGCAGATATTATTGGGATCATTTCATGTCAACAATATAGGAAAGAAAGCATTATAGCTTTGTTTGGCTAGGTTTTTTCTAAAGTCTCCAATTCAGTGTTTATAATTTGCTCTGGAATAATAAATATTTTTCTCTTTACTCACTCATTACATTCAGATGGTATAACATAATTTGCATTAGATTTTAAATATTTGATATTACCTGTGTTGCTCATTCCACAGAAGAACGATCTTTACAAATTATACATCATTGTAAAGGTGAGAAATCAGGCCTTCCAACAATGTATATACACAGCCAGTCGGTATTATTTAAGGAGAGAAATAAACTTAACACTTACTTTTTTTCTTCTTTTTTTTAAGGATTTTTGGGCTCTAGAGAGAGAGAGAGAGAAAGCAGGGAATGACACGCAGCAAAGGGTCCCAGGCCGGGAATCAAACCCAGACCGGCTGCAAGCGAGGAACTACATCCTCTGCACATGGGGCGGGTGCCCAACCTGCTGAGCTGCACACCGCCCCGACCTAACACTTACTTTTTGTGCTACAGTAAGTATATTGTAAATAAAGACTTCAAAAAACCTCCAGTTTTTGTGCAATTTGGCCCAAACTAGATGAAAGTGGATCTCCACTTGCTGACAAAATTGCAAGGAAATATATATCTTTTTAAAAGGGGGTCACTTCCAGCTAATTCTTTGTTTTCGACGATTGATCGGTCATATTGATTTTGTTACTTGTCAGATTCACGCTGTAAATAATGATGGAATGCTCTAATATTTCTTTTTAAAATTCTGTCCATCACAAAATGTTTGAGGAAAAGAAAGATTCTCTAACCAATCTGGCTCAATGACAGATTTTATTTTAGCACCAAAAGCTAGACACAGGGCAAAAGACACTGATGTGGAAGAAGAAGAACAAAAAGCAGCATGATTTGGGTACTAGGATTTGCAATAAGATGGGGAATGGATATTTAAAATCTCAGTGATTATAATAATTCATTTATGTGATTTAAAGCTCAAACAGAGAGACCACAATCATTTTTAAAACCCTCTCCTACTTGACTTGGCTTTTCTTTTTCTTTTTTTTTTACACTCTAAGCTGGTGGTTCCACCACAAGATAAATATATTCTCCATTTTGAAGCCAGAAGAAAGAAAAAACAAAACATTCTTGGTCACGTGGGTGAAGAATCCAATTTAGCAAAATTTGGGCCAACAGTCATTTCAGTTGAAAATAATAAAGAGAATTAAATATTCTTCTTTACATATATACACAGCTGTGCTGTGAACATGTACTCACTTATAAACATATAAAAATACTCGTCAACTAGTTTGATAAGAAAATAATGTATAAAAGTAGAGTAGAAACATTTAATCAAGTCCATTAATCCCATCATCTGATTTTGTTTATATTACAAGATGATGATATGCTAAACAAACTGCAGTACTTCATTATAGAGCCTAAACAGAAGTACAGAAGTGAAAAGGGAAGGCGGAACATTATTTTGTGTCTGCGGTGATGAGAGCTCCATACGTGACGGGTCAGGTGAGTTCATGTCCCACTAGAGATGGGCTTACGATGTTCATTTCAATACTTCTGCTTGTCCTGGTTTTTCCAAACAGCAGACAGTTGGGGACAAAAAAATTGTGTTACAGAATAACTCAAGGACACAAGACAAATACATTTGCCACTGTGTTACTGGAATGGTGAAACAGTTACTTTATCTATTTCAGAGACTAAACTGATGTGTTACATTGGAATGATTTGAACTCAACTGAGCTCTGAAAGCTTCATGATTTGCAACAAATATATTTGTTAACATTACTCGTTAAAAGCTGAATAAAGAGCATACAGTGTTCAGTGTTTCTGTCTGAAATCATGTTCATTTCAAGGCTACACGATGTGCTACCAAAAATGTTGTCTCTACTGCTTCCAGGAGATCTGAAAAACATAGCGCGTCCCATGTTGATTGGACCTTCGAGGAAATAAATTCAGGCAAGTTTGCTACTCAGTTGAGGAGATGGTGCATGATAACAATCATTAAATTTATAAGACTTTAAAAAAGAAAAATCAAATACAGTAGACACTCCATATTTGGCAATTTAAAAACAAAAGCAAGAACCACAGAAAAAGTCAAGAATCCACTGCAGGATGCCAGAAAGATGTATCATTAGAGCATTAAGGGCTGTCTAGGCATTATATTTATATACATACATATTCAGTTTCATATATGTAAAACCAAACTCAACCTCACACACTGCACTGTGGTGATTTAATAGGTCATTAGAAATACACTTTGAAAATCACAACAAATGTCACATATGTACAGTAGCAGATTAGCACATGGGAGTAAAGGTGGATATGGCACAACATACACAAAGCTTCATAAGATAATCTCTCTGCTCTGGTCAGACACCGGAAACTAAAGAAAGTCATTAACATTCTGGATATATAGATTTCATTCAATCTCGGTAGCAAGTACAAATGTCACTACAAGGCAAGAGAAGTCCTTCAGAGTACAAAACATGAATTTGTCAGGCTGATTTAGAAGGCAATGTTTAGTGTTGGGACTCTCTCGTGTGAATTAGATAATGGCTGAAGGTAGAGTGGTGTTAAAATTTGGCATTGTCAGTTGTCCGTAGCGATGTCCTGGGAACAGCAGTTCCTGGTCAAAGTATCTCAGAAAAGGCTGTCTGAAGTCATGCATGTGGAGAAGGCAGCGGTCAGTCATCCACTTGGGATGTGATGTCAGGCAGAGTGGGTGGGAGGGGGTGGGAGAGTAGCTGCATGAGTTACAGTGATAAGGCAGACTCAGACGATCACACAATGGCAGCCGCTCTTGTCTTTTTCTTTTCTTGTAGGTTCTGGCGAAGGTGGACATTCCTGTTCTTGGAATTTCCTGGAAAACAGGAGATAACAGAAATATTAAGACAAAATGGGCAGAAAACAAACTATCCTCACAGTATTTGTCACATTTATTCACACAAAGAAGTGGAAATGTCCCGAAATCCATCTTTTCTTTCTTACTGCGGGCTGTTTAAGAAGCTATTTTCATAAAATTGGCTTGTTTCATGACCACCTACTCAGTTAATTAGAGATGCTGCTTTATGAATAATGCAGATTTTCTATCAGTGCATCTTAACTACTACATCAGAACGCAGATGTGAAGTCTGATCTCAGTACTGCCCTCTAGTGGATTAACTTAACAGTGTAAAGATCAAATCAAATCAAATTTTATTTGTAAAGCACTTTTATGTAAAGCAACAAAAAGTACTTTACATAAAAACAAATTCATATTAAAAAAAGATGAATGGAAGTATGAGGGTTGCGACATAAGACAACGTTTGAAACGGACACATCTAATTACATACGTAAGGTAGCAAAAATGGCCCTTACTGCCCCCCTGGAAACATTCATCGTTTGTAATTCTTGGAGGACATTTCAGTGTTCAGTTGTGTGTATTTGCAGCACTTCATTTTTCAAACTGATAATGATGTGTTCTTCAATTTCAATTTATATATTTGCATGTGTTTTCTAACCGTATTGCTGAACTTAAAGGCGTCCTAAAAACAAGCTTAAACCTGTCCCATGTAGTGTGTTATTGACAGTTATCCTGGATATAACTACATGCTGTCTTTTAGGACAACTTACCTGATTACTCTAACCAGCTCATGGAAAGCCTGGTCTACGTTCATTCGGATTTTGGCCGAAGCCTCCATATATGTGACCTTTAATTGTCTGGCCAGCTGCTGGCCCTCTTCTTGGGTTACCTGAAACAAAAGGAAGAACAGGAAAAACAAATGTCAACTGAGGTTCAGCACAAGTAAAATCTTTGCCTATTACCCCCAAAAAAACAGTCCCATTGATAACTTGACATGTGTGTCCATATTGAATGTATTGAATGCCAAGCATTAAAATTTAAGGCTTGTCTGCATTCTCCTTAACCTTACAAATGACTTAGTTGAAATTTTTTTGGTTTATTTCTTAGTTATTCAGAGCATTGTAGGATAGTACAGTACAACAATCTGCATTAACCCTCTTTGTGAAAAATTTAACACTTCCAAAGCTAGGTAATGTATGGTAGCAAAGGATAAGACACATTGGAAGCTTAAGCGATTGTCTTGATATATTTTTTGTCTTGCCGTCTGCCATGCACAGCCAATAATCTTTATTATGTTTAATCTTGGTGCTAGCAGTTTCCACATGCAAAGTCTAATTATATAGGGACAAAATCAAAGTTTGCACCATTCTTGGCTTAAAATGCTAAAAACTTATGGAGGTAATAAAAAAAATAAAAAAAACACCTATTGAAAGGACTGAACATGTCTGCAAGACTTAGTTCCATCAGTAGGGGGTGCTGTGGATTCATTGGAAGAAACGGAGAGCGACTGCATACCGACAGCCAGAAAATGAATCATTTTATCACACTCTCTTCTCTATCCATCCTCCTCTCTAGACACCACAGTTTCTCCTATCTCTTTTATTCTTTCATTCACATCCTGTTGAATCTGAGCAGCTAGCTGCAGCTGCAGTGCTTCCACTTCACAGCATGCAAATGTAAATCCCTAAAGTCTGGTTGATATTATCTCCTCAAGTGATAAAGCAATGTGAATGTTTGCTAGTTAGTGGTTTTACATCTCTGTAATTTGTGGGACTTACTTGTCTCTGTAGTTCCAGATCTGCTTTGTTTCCTACGAGGATCATTGGGAATTCATCTCTGTCTTTGACTCGGAGAATCTGTCTTTGGAATTTGTAGATTTCTTCAAAGCTGTAAATCACATGACATGGTGTTATGTAGTTTCTTCTCATAGATAGCTTTCTAATGCGTGGATGCATGTATTTATCTCCAAACAATGCAGCTAAACCACCACTATGCACACAAACAGGGGTCATAACCACAGTGGCTGATCCACAGGGATAAACATGTCAGCAGCAAAGAGGAAGAAGTCTGCCACACTATTACAGCAACATAAAATGTGTTTATCTAAGCCTCTGCTCTGTGCACTGACCCTGACTGCTGCCCCACTATAATACAGATGGCATGTGATGGCACGTTTTCAACCAAATAGCAAATAAAAATGTCACTCTGGGGGGGGCGGAGAAGCAGAAAGCAACCACAAACCCAGGACGGCATTCCAGCCGTGGTGAGCACATAGTAAATCTGGAAAGACTTGACTAATATAAATGGAGGAAGGAAAGCTGTTTACAACATAAACATTGGGAGGGGATAGTGGGTGGGGACAAGGGAATGCAGCTCACTGCACTGCTGGGCATGGACACGACGACACGGAGGATGGGCAGTGACAAGGAGACTACAAAAGGAACAGCACAGTGTAACATGAGAAAACATTCAGAAGGTCACTTTACCTAAATATATTCTTCATAACTTAAGAAAAAATTCAAAATTAAAAGCTTATAAACCCAGTTTCATCTAGTTTAGGCAACCATTATATCATTAAAACCCATTTTCATGCTGAAACCAGAGCTTGCAACTTCATAAGGGATTCATCATGTAAGAGTGTAGGTATGTGTGATAAAATCAAGGCGACGACAGCCTCGCTCTTTACTGTACACGCCTTTCGCTTCATTAATGTAACCTCGGCTTACATGCCGGAGCCACAAACAAACACACCAGTCGCACATCTGTTGCATTTGCCGCAAAGCAGAAGGTACTTTTTTATAGAATAAATCCCCTTGGTGTTACCATGGCTACAGCCGGTATCACCAAATCAGCCAGAAATGAAAATTACAGTTTCAAAGTGACATATTTCTGTATTTTGGGTGTCTTGAATTTAAATCAGTTTAAAGTAAAGTTGTATGAGTTCTAAACTTGTTTTAACTCCACCACATGAGTCGGACTCACTACTGACAAAGTTGAGTTTAAGAGGTTAAAAAGGACTGGTTTTGCATGACAGTGTTGTCAGTATATACACATACATGTTGTTAGTGCATACATGCTGAAATAAAAAAAAGTCCATGTCTTGAAGCGTTCAGAAGCAAGAACATTTTTGCCCCTTAAGTGTTTTCTTTTATCTAAAGATCGCTATTACTTGTCCATGCGTGCCATTGTTTAAATAGAACATAGGCTTTAAATAGAAAGCTAAGGTAAGTGAATAGGTGGTAAATAGAGCAGGGTAAGGGGGGAAATGTTGAGAACAAAAGAAAAATGACAAGAACAACAGCGAGGTCCGGAAGTGCAGGCGGCAACAAGTGAGTGTGTCGATGCAAGATTTATGGTTTTAGTAGAGTCGGAGGGTGAGGAGGAGGAGGAGAGTGTGCAGTTGTGAAGAGTAAACAGAGGTGTGCAAAGAGAGTACAGAGACATGCAAGAGTGTGTTTGCACATGATGGAAACTGTCACTTACCTTCCTCTGTCAGTGACTGAGAAGACGAGCAGGAAGCCCTCCCCTGTCCTCATGTATTGTTCTCTCATGGCTCCAAACTCTTCCTGTCCAGCCGTGTCGAGGACTGCGCAGCACGGACACGTGCATGGGCACAAACAAACACACACTGAATAACTTGCAGCAAAAAAAAAACTTTTTGAAATCAGCTCTCCAGGAGCAAAATAATGTGAGTGCATGTGCGTTGACTCTGGTTACGATTTGTTCTGCAAAGTGCACTTACTATCAAGCCTGGCCGCCCTTTCGTCAATCACACACTGCTTGGTGTAGGAGTCTTCGATCGTGGGGTCATAGTCTGTGACAAAGTATGACTGTAAGAGAGACGGTGAATATTTTAAGTCAGTCAACCTATTTATACATTTTCCTAAAACAGACAGAGGTTGTGACCATGTTTAAGGTACAAAGCAAACGGATGAGAAAAAAGTGCTATCACTTTCGGTCTGTACAGTCTATTTGCAGCACACACTAGAAACAAACACACTTTACTGTTCTATGCTGACACAAAGCTAACTGACTTGAGAGTAATACTGCACTTACACACACAAAAGCTTTTTTTTGTTTTGTTTTTTTCAAACATGCTTCTAAAGCTGTTTTCCCACCACACACTCGTCACTTTAAGCAGCCGAGAGCAGCTACGCTCTTCTAGTTTTCTTGACTTTTCAACTTATGCAACTATGTACCGCATGTGTGTGAATGTCGGCTTCGAAACGTCTAGATATAAGAATAAACCGCCACTTTGTTCTTGTGTTTTGGGTCAAAACAGCACAGATGGCCTTATTGACCTCTAACTTTAATGGCGCTCTGCAGACAGGAGGTAAACACACTGTCTGCAGACACCTGCACAAAAAATGTGAAGTAAATATTGCCCCCCACAATAACCACTGCTCGGGTTTCCACAGCAAGCTGGTTTTCTAGCTAATAACACATTTACAAGATGTTTCCTAAGTTACAGACACACAGCATTTACTTCTGAGGGCTTTGATTCGTCAATCCTAGGGCCAGTATCTGGTCTCTCAGTAACTTAAACTGAAAGGGTGGGGCTGGGAGAGTTGGGAGGAGGAGGAGGAGTCATGCATTTTTTACATTTTCCCATGTTTTGTTGTTCTTGCTCCCATCAGGGACTTGTTAAGTGGTGACAGCTGAGGGGAGTGCTTAGGGAATGTCAAACCAACACCCAAAGACACAGAGCAATCACGAGAACATAAAATCCAGACAAATTTCCCAGTCGTTCTAACGATGAGCCAAATTAAACTTTTACAGTTACAGTCAAGTTGTTGGTGCATGAAAACTGGTTGTTATTTTAAAAGACAGACGCCACCCTGCTTGTTTGCTGTTATTTAGCAGATGGGGAGACAAGAAGAGTCAAGTCTAAGTGAAATATAGACAGGTGAAGAAGGAAACTGGAGCAGCTGTGGTACTAAATTGGCAAAGATGTATGTCCCCAGTTGACACCATTGTTCATTTTGTGTGACAAACCAAAAGAAAAAGCCAACAAAAATATTTTTGCTTGTAAATTACTGAGAGAAAAAAAGAATAAAAAACAATTTTCTGACTTCTGACTGAATATTGCAGAGCTACTACCTTTATCCAATCTTCTTTGAGATGCTAACAGGAAGACATAAATAAGCAAATACACACAAAAACTAAAACTGGCCCAAATAAGACAATATTACTGGATTAAAAATACAAGTGTAAATGTTTGTGTCGTTTATTATCAAATTTCTTTTAACTCTCAAATACAATGGAACTTCAAAGTTTATGAACTTTGGATAAATATGACCTAAAACATCCTCAAATTCATACAAATTAGTAAAATAAAATGCGTTTTTATTATTTACTTACTGAAGAAAATGATCAAATGATGTATGTTCTAACAATGATGGAAGCTAAACGTGTCAGCTTTCTGGAGTTCAACTTGGATAAATTCCATGCAGAACAGCTTTAATTATGTTTTTGTTTGTTTGTTTGGTTTTTTTTTTGTTTTCTCACTGACTCGCTTCAGGAGATCAAGAATTAACTTGACTTTCAGAACATTTGTTCTATCAAGTCATTCTGGCCCAGATGCTGCAAAAGAGCCCACGCTATGACACTACCACCACCATGTTTTGTAGATGAGATGTCCTTATTTTATTTCTTGGAACATGATGCTTCTCATTTAAATAAAAAAGTTATGGTTTTTATCTCCTCTGTCAATGAAATGGATTTTTCCAACGTTGTCTTAACTTGTCCAAGTGAATTTTAGTGAACATATGGTGGGTGATGACTTCTTTTTTGGGGAAAATAGAAGCTTTCTCCTCACAGCCCTGTTCTCTTGATAGTGAAAACAGGCTAATGTGACAGAATTGATAAGAATGCTGCTTATTTTACTTATCCTATTCATTGAAAATATCTTATCTTAGCTTCAAATTCCATTTTAACTGATTTCTTCCCCACATTTTAAAATCTGATCATTTATGCAACCAACTACATCAATAACATTAAACCTCAATGCTATTTAAGCTCATCTTCAAGTATGAAGATAGTTATATATTTCTAATTTGTTGTCTCCAACTTCTACTGCACACATATTCTTATTTCCGGCCTGCAGCTTTGTTGTTGCAGGAGATGAAGGGAATCACTCCCTGACACTCTCCTGTCGTCTCTGCAGCATGTAAACACGCCTCCATGTGTCACATCCACTCACCACTGTTCAATAATTCATCAGCATTACTGTGCATCCTCGAACGTGCTTCACTGCACTGCCAGCCAACGAGACAGAGATAGAAAGAGAGGAGGGAGAAAAAAAAATCTGCTTGTGTTTCTTGTCCCTCCCATCACCCCCACCACCGCTGTCTGAGCCATAGTTTCAGCACGTGACCTCGGCCTTTTCTTTCCACCTCCCGTTCTTACTCCGTCAACTCCGGTCAGCCGCATTGGGCGCCGCACTCCTCTGGCTATTCCTCCCCTCCCTCCACGTGCACGAGTTAACGTAGCTGCTGCGCCCTGCTTTGGCCGAGCTGATTGTCCCTTCCCCGTGATAGATGAGGCTGCTCTGCAGTGCCAGCACTAACAGGGCTGTAGTCCAGCCTGGCTGGGTTTCAGCTGGGCGGTGATGGGCTCGGTGAGGGGAGAGCAACATGACTCAGGAGGGCTACCAGTAACTGCATGATATAAGCCAGCAGGAGTCATGTCCAGAAATGTGAACTGTAGATTCTTATATTAGGTCATGACTACGTGTACTTCTTAAACCAAAGTGAGCAGTTGTATGTGTGGGTCAAAGCTCCTGACAACTGACTGGAAAATGTAAAATACCAAAAACTGGGTTAAAAATGAAAAATCGAAGCTTTGTCAGATTTTTCTTGTTCATTGTGGAGCCATTTACAGATTCAGTTGGATTACGTTTGAGTTTGGCTGTTGCACGTACCCCAAAAGAGCTGAGGAATTACTTATTTATGTTTTTGTGTCAGTACATACTTTTTCTTTTACCTGCAAGCAATGATTACTTTTATCAATTAATCTTAGATCAATGATATGAAAAATTCCATCAGAATTTATCAAAAGGGTCTTAAACCATTTATTTTTCCTTCTTTTAACAGTCAAAAGCCATAGATGTGTTTGAAGAACACATGTGAAAAAAAAATCAAATTTGAGGACTTCTGAGTAAACACTAAAAACTGATTGAAAATCAACAATATCTATTTTCTGAATATCAAATATATGTATTGGTAAGCTGACAAATAGCCCAAGTACTTCAATGAAATATTCTAATATTGCCACTAAAATAGATACATATGATTCATACATAACTGGAACCAAATAAAGGATATCCACCAGGTCTTTTCCAACGTTATAAAGCAGAGCTGAGCCAACTTTATGTAATTACTTTGTATTGAGATAAGTAATTATAATAAAAAAGAAGAAAGAAAGAAAGCTGCACTTTGGCAATTATCAGACCAGTGCTGACATGACCACCATGTGGGTGTGTGCTTTTGTGAGCTATAAAACCAGGATTATCACCATCCTTGGATTTTTGCCTGCACACGGCAGCAGGATAAGTCTAATCAAAGTTTATTTAATGTGAACTAACAAACCAAGCATGTGAATTTCATCATTTATATTTCTAAAAGAAACAGCTGAAAATCAGCTCGAATGGTGCCAAGTTACGAAGCAAAATGTATGGGTTATTGTACGAACAAAAGAGCTTCAGAAAACAATGAGAGAACGGCGAGCAGGACCAAGCTGCATTACACTTTAGATGTCGGTGGTAATGCGGGTCAGGCCTCACTCAGCCCCGGTTAGGTCTGCAGGAAGGAAACTCCACCTCTGCAGCAGGCAGCTTGTCCAGCCGAGCCCTCGGGTGGCGGTGATGTCACAGATGACATGTTCCCCTACTCCGCCCACCTTCCAAAGTCCAGACCTGTCAATCAGTCATCCCCAAACACACCCCAGTGTTCCAGCTACACATCCCAAACTAACACCAGGAGAACATTAGAGACCTGCTTTACCTTGAACACACAGAGTCAGTCTCAGCTGAAGTCCAGCGTTTCATGCGTTGAACCGTTTGCTATCTAAATGATTGCGGGACAAATCCAGACGGTCCACTTCCCAGTTATAGATGACCAAGAAAAGCTTCCACTCAGTGGTTATTTCTATTATAGATTTCTATGTGATTATTGTGTCTGATTCCTCTATTAAATGTTTAGTTTATACAGTTCCAGGAAGTAATGAAAAATACACATCACAGTCTTTTAAAGTCACATATCATTATTATCATGTTATTTTGGCCCCACTAGAGTTTATTATGCAAAGTTAGCAAAAAAACAATAAGCAACAAATCTTCATATTTAACAGCCTGGAATCAGGAAATGTTTGGATCTATAAGTGCATTATCAGAACTTTGGCTGATTATTATGCTTTATGCTTTATTTCGGTCAACAACAACAACAAAAGATTAATTCACATGAAAGTAATCAGTCAGACAGCAACCGAAAAAAGTTACAAAACAAAAAGAAATCAAGATTTAAATCAAGAAATCAAATCAACACAAAATGAAACATCAAACCAAGTTTCTATAACCTTGGATTATTCGTGTTTTTAAAGTCTTTTTGAAAAATAATAATAATATAAACTTCAACAAAGATGATCCTATAAAAAGCTGGTTTGTGAAATACCTGTATGCAACTTTATTTATTATTCTAATAGCTCTTTTTTTGCAATTTGATTATTGGATCTGAATATGTTTTATAAGTGTTCCCCCACATTTCCACACAATAGGTCATGTAAGGCAAACAAAGAGAAATGTACATTAATTTAAGGCAGCTCTTATTCACAAAATCTCTTGTTTTGTATTACTTACTAGTTTTTCTCATCTTTGCATGTTGTTTGATAAAGTCATTCGTTTGCAATGTCACTTTATTTTATTGTTTTTCTGTATTTATTGTGCTGTCTCTCATGTAAATGTAAAAAAAGAATCACTGTTGCTTACAATTTGGGGGAATACGCTAATCTTTTTAGTTGGGAAAAATACACAAAAATCTTAAAAATACATCCGAATTTCTTAATTTATTATTCCATAAATATATTGGTTTTAATGTATATTTGAATTCATTAATTTTCATTAATTTTTTGCTCTCTTTTTTTTTAAATACCCATATTTAACTTCAATAAAGATCTATTCAGGTTCCAAACTGAAAAAAATCTTCATATTAATTTCCATATCCATCAAAATAAGCTTCTATTTTCTGCTATAATCACATAACTTTTACAAATGTCCAATGCAATGCTTAAAAAAATACTTATTGCATTTAAAGATAAGTGGGACTGAATGAATCTTGTAGCTGCATAAGTCAGAAAAATAGCATTAAACCAGTGTGTGGGTGCATGTCTTTTGAACCGATTTGGTGATAGCATAGAAATCAGATGTCAAAGCACCTGATAACAGTTCTGTTTCGAAACAAGTCACAATGTAAAGCAATAAATCCTTACAGCTGCTGCTTACCAGCCTCAAGGAAAACAAGAATGAGTGAAATGTGTAGGCGTGTAATCAACATCATGCTTGCACTATGCACCCACTTCCTCTCCACACAAACAGCTTCACTAACACTAAATTTAGATCCTTTTCCATCTCTGTCAGTTATCCTACATACTTAGGTAGAGCTGCCTCTATAACTGTAAGCAAACACCGTTATTATCCACATACAACACAAAAATCACAGGTTCAGCAGCAACCAGGATAAAACTGAGATCTTTGAAAGCTGTAAGGTAAATAGAGTGCTGCCTGCTGCACTGTCATAATGAGAGAGAATGCTGAGCTAATAAAAACAGCCCTCAACACAGTTGGGAGTTAATTACCTTCTGCGTACGGCCCAATACCCAAAGAAAATTCACAGACCTTGACATGAAAATCATCACCCGTAGTTATTCTTTAATTAAGGGAAAATGTAGATTGAATAACATTAAAAATGTGTTATTCTGGGGAAAATTCTGTCACCCTCTGCAGATTTATGACACTACCC
>JAPMNP010630870.1:0-10081 GCA_029874935.1 Atherina boyeri
GTCACTCATAGTATAGCCTACAGATAACCGTAGTGCTCATGGGAAATGTAGGACGAAGGGGACAAACGACCCAGAGTGTCTCTGACTTGAATAGCATGATTGGCTCTTGCGTCACCGGCCCAATTGGCTAAGTTTGAATTAATACCCGCCAAAATTATATTTAACCCGCATTTGGCGGGTTGGCGGGTGTTAATTTCGAACCCTGATTATTAACCTAAACTTGGGATCATTAATCAATTTCAAGAAAGTAGACTAGACAAGTAGAGGATATCAGAAGCAGTAGCAGGCTCAAATGGATAGTTTCTGACAGTGAT
Organism: Atherina boyeri; assembly: GCA_029874935.1. NCBI lineage: Eukaryota > Metazoa > Chordata > Actinopteri > Atheriniformes > Atherinidae > Atherina > Atherina boyeri. The sequence continues at coordinate 315 of JAPMNP010630870.1, forward strand.
TCTGCTAAGAAACAGGAACAAATAAAATCCAGCAAAGACTTGACACAAGAGCTGATAGATTCATGTGGACCCTCAGTTTATCCATCCACTGTTAAACCGAAGCCTCATCAGAGATGGTCTCAATGTTAAAGAAGGGAAACAAGTAGAAAAGGCTAATGTATGCCAAAAGACACAATAACTGAGCAGAAATTCAGTTGTAATAGGTCTTATGGAGTGATGAATCCTCCCCAGAGCCCAGACCTCGACATTATTGAAGCAGTGTGGGATCATATTGACAAGCAGAAAATATCCAAAGAGCACTTTGGAAAGTCCATCAAGAAGTCTGCAGAACTATTCCTAAAGACTACTTTAAGAAAGCTTGTTTAGGAGGATTCAGACTGACAAATATTGACTTTCAAGCTCATACAAAGTCTACTCTTGTGTTAAAGACCATATTTCTATTATGTTTCCATGTTTAAGTTAGTCATTGCACCTTTATAAAGAAAGCAGTAGTGGTATAAGTCCTTTGCACAGCACTGTAACTATTAAATAAGTGAAGAAAGATCATATTCTACTTAATAACCACAAACATTAATGGCCCAAGCCACTTGTTCCTGCCGGAAATATCCTTGTAAATTTAGACCTATCCGCCAATTGGACTGCAAATGAGTTCATTGGACTGTGTGATGTTTAGGAGATTATCCCAACTGAGCTTTTACACCTGACTTCATTTCTACATCATCACAGACCAATAGATATTAACTTAAACAACAATTACCATGTGTCCAGGCCTCTCAAATAACAGCTTTTCTATACTTCCCTTGATGGAAAAGAGATACTTTAAATACAGCCGTCAAGGCCCATTGATCAAATCATTTTGTCCATGTCTCTGTGTCCGTCTACTGGCAAAGATTTGTGGGATTCTCTCTCCAAGAGATGAAATTCAGCCCACTGAGGCAGGTCTGGGTCAACAATCAAGAGGAATCTTTATCACCGCAGCTTGCTTTTCATTGCTCTACCAAGAATCTCTTCTGTCTGGAACATGTTCTTCTTTAGTCACTTTTTATCTGGGCATCCTTTCAGTTCTTGTCGTTATCTTATTGTACAGTTATCGTGAATTAGTAGCTTGTGGTTGCCTCAGTGTAAAACAATGTGTATTTGTTCACTTTTGGTATGTTGCTGCATCCTATGAGTTGACTGGAAATACAAAAATACCGAGAGATTTTTTTAGTCTTAACAAGAGAGACAGCCAGAGACATCAATGGCTGATAAAATATTCACTAAAAACAGTACTGCTCTCAAATGTTAGCATGTCTTAAAGGTGGTTGCACAAAATATGATTCCAAAAGTCCAATTAATGTCCTGTTTTATTTGACATTCGATTTCACAGTACATGCTGCTGTAATCTCTCATCATATCGCAGTTTTTGGCCTGAAACTTTGTGGTGACATGAGGCTGAAGACATTGGGTAAGAAGGAGGTTGGCTTTCATTCTCCCTTTATGGGATCCCAGTGAATGAAACCGGGCTCTGACACAAGCTACATCAGCTCCCGAGACACTCTTGATATCAAATTACATCACACCTAATAAACCTGCCAGTCGGCTGCCACCAGAAAACCCTTATCCACTACCTTCACCTTATGATATGCAGCCTGTTTGCCAAAAGCCTCTCTGGAATTGTGTATTTCAGATATCAAATGATCAGATTGCGCTATTGTCTGGAAGGCCTGAGGATAGTGTGTTGCGCAGATTGTCAAAATAGACTTATTTTATAGATTTCTTTGAATTATTTTGGCTTCTTTGACAATATAACTCAAAGCTCTGTGAGGGAATTTGATATGAACTGTATACACCCTGTGTAAAAGCAATAAGGGTTTCGGCCAAACCTATGAAGATGTCATTGCAGGTAGAGCTGTCACATAAAGCTGTCACATGGCTTCGGTGTACCACGCATCTGGTTTTAACAGGGTGACATCACTGTCTTGGAGCACCACAAAATGGACACACAGAAAAGACAAAAGCACATATGGATACAAACAAATAGGATTAGATGGCTCTTGTTGAATCTGACATGGAGAGCTCCCGAATCGTTTGGTTAAATGATGATTGATAGTGTGTTTCTTGAAGTAAATGCAGTGTAACTTTTGTGTTGAGAAGTGTAACTATATAAGTTAAAGTTGTAATTAATGATACAAGATTAAGTATATGAAGAGGATTTGAATGCAACCATAGAAACCATAGAAATATGAAACTAAGTTTACTTAGTGATCTTCCTGTATTGGGGAAGTTTTAGAAATGCTACAGGATGATGTTGCACTCTGTTCCTGCAAAGGCTCAGTCTAGTCCTGTTTTTGATATTGGACATCTCTGGTGTCCAGTGCTGAGTGTCGTCAGTTTTGGCATATTTGTGAAAGAAGTGGTGAAAGATATTCCTCATCTATTTTCATTCAGCCCAAAAAAAAAAAAAAAAAAAGAAAAATATCAGATGATGCTTAGTGATTTTTCCCTTTTAGTGTGTCATACAGCTTTTTGCGTGTGTTAATCTCAATTAAAGTTACTTGGCCAAAAACTGTCCTCCTTGTAGGTTGGGTGGAACATTTCAAACAATGAATGGAAGTATAAAGCATAACCCTTTCTCCAGTTGGGCCCTAAAACAATGAGTGAACTCATAGGTTAGTTTAAAATAAGCTTTTTGAAGGCAAAATCCATGAGGAAAACACAGGCTATCACACACACTACAATTAACACGTTTCAGACTATAACAAACAGAACCAAAACTATATCCTAAGTTGAAGCCCTTTAAACAGCTCTCCAGGTCAGAAAAGTGAGGTCAATGTTGGCATTATTCATACTTATCATCACATGGGACTTTTTTTTTTTAAATCTGAAAGCACTGAACGTAATAGATTCATGCAACTTACATGCTCATCTAGGTAGTCATCAACGTTCTATGGAACGGATCCAATAATGTAGCCATAGTTTTACATGGCAAAGAGTTATTTGATTCTATAACCCTGTACAGAATATTGCCAAGTTTTATATTTCCAGTGAAAATAGTAAGTGAAGGAGCTGATCTGTGCCATGAAGTCCCGTCTACCCTGATTGGTCAGTTCCACCCGCCTGAACAAGCAACAGCCACCTTTCTATAATCTCTTGAAATTAAAAATATGACACTGGATGCAAAACCCTTGTTAGTCATTTACCATTTCTAATGATTTTCTAGTGAATTTAAAAAATACCATTAGAAAAATAAGCAGCCCAAAGCAACTGTTGAGCACAGCGTTGGAGGGCTGATGATTTGCGCTTGTTTGCAGTTATTGAGTTGACCATGAACTCCTCTATACTCTAAAGTATAATATGAGTCAAATATCCATCTGTTAGACGGATAGACTAGCAGGGGGCCCATATGGTAAGACAGGAAAATATTGTGTCCCTCTCTACATCACACACACTCACATTCACTATGTGACAACTGTGGTCACATTGACTAGTGTGGCTAGATCCATGTTGGGAACTGTTAGGTCTACTGTTACTGGGGCTGGGGTCTGTCTTGGCCTGATTTGTCCTTCCTTTTTATGAAAATTCCAAAATATCTCCCTTTCTTTTCATCTTTATATTTTCCTATACTATTCCGATCAGATTTCAGAGATGGCCAAATTATTTTTTTTACCCCCCCTGGGTAAAAAAAATACTCTCAATCATTAATACAGACAGAGACAGATTACTACATATTCACACACTTGACTTTAAGCAGTTTAGTATATTTCTGATCCACAACAGACTAAAATGCACCCATCACTCTCTACTGCTTTGGGCAAACAGGAATTTACAGGAAGTAATCTTCCAATATTTTAAGCTGCCGACAAACTAGCGTTGCATCACTTAAAAACAAAACCTAAAGCAGATTGTGCTTAATATCAATAGAGTAACACACCTGTGTAACCTGTTTCTCCCCAACTACAAGCAAACTACAGTTGAACATGAAGGCCATAGGGGAAAAGTTCACCCGTGAGATTACTGAATACCTTTCAACACTTTGGATCAGTTCCCCAGCGAAATAATCCCTCTCTTTCCATCTAGTCGAGCTGGTTTTGATATAACATCTTGACACGTCCTTGGGCACCAAAAGTAATCTGGGTAAGTCTCTAAAGTGCCAAATCAATATACACTAGAAGACATGAATATAACATTTTTACTGGCATACAGGCAACCGAAATGTAATTTTGCGAGTGACTCCATAAGTCTGTCGGTGGGCTAGAAGAACTGTGCAAATATACTGACGTGCCAAAAGCTTAGTATAGCAGTGAAGGCATGTGTAGTCTTTGGACAATCCCCGATAACAATCTGAAACGTATCCGTCCTTCCATGTGCACAACAACATACCCACAGCAGACTCTGCTTACTGGCGCGTTTCATGAGCGGGGGCCAGCTTTCATTTCAAGTTGAATGAAATCAAATCTATGGGAACACGAGCACATCTGTCTTTGAATTATTGAGCAAATATTTTGAAATGAAACAGCTTTGGGGCTGTCAAATCTGGTACGTCAAACTAGACACTGGCGTAGGATGGGTGTTAGAGTGTGAAACTGAATGGAAAACGAGGTTTGTATTTAGCTGAATGTAGGTTGTTGAAATTAGCTTCCATGATCATATGGAGCTGTGTCATGCTAAATTTTAGGTTTGCTTTATGATGCTGTTCACATGTAATAAATCCCGAGAGACATCCATTAACAGCTACTTCCTGCTGTGGAATGTAGGAGCGTCTATCTGTCTTTTTTATAGGGATTAAAAGTAGATCATTGTAAGTAGATAGTGACCCTCATAAACCTGCTTGATTCAGCCTGCTTCCTCGTCTCAACAGAAAAACTGATGTAAATCTGTAGGCCCAGCAAGAAAAAAGGGGGACATATGTAAATCAATAGGCTCTGTAGACCTTCTCTCAGCTTGCATTACTATGTACTGCTGCCTGAATCAAAGTGCATACTTTGCTACTGAAAAGAAGGTTTCAATGAGAAAGACTGATCAGACACTTCTAATTCCTAAAATTGTATTTTACAAATTGTATTAGAAGTGGTTGATAATGTGTCCAAGAACCCAGCTGTGAGGCTGATCAGTGTCCGCTAACTGGATGTATATTTTGTCATCTATATCTTTTTTGTGTTTAATGTGGCAAGGTTGTGTAATATTTTTCAAAACTATTAAAACCGAATGCCTGTCTTCTGTTCTGGCTCTAATTCCCCTTTTTAGCTCTAAACTGGTCCAAATGGAACTGTCATGTTCACTGTCTGGTGGACTGTTCATGATGCCTTATTTTTTTATCATTGTTTTCAATCCATCTATCCCCACTTTATCTTATTTAGGGTACCTGGGGGGCTGGAGCCTATCCCCATTACCACCAAGCAAATGGCATGGCACACCCTGGACAGGTCACTAGCTCCTTGATTAACCATGATAAGGGTTTTGACTTTCACCCTCTGAGAGCTTTGTGACTGAACAATATAACTGTGTGAGACATGTCATGCCTCCTGCCAAGTTGGCACAATTCCCCCTCTTAAAAAGGTGCAGTGTGCAACAATTACTGAAATCTATTGGTAAAAATGGGTACATAAAATTACTCCAGATCAAATGTCAATCATGGTTGTGAATGGACATTGGCCAAATATTTTCCAGCCATAAACATGTTTTTCATCAACAAGTGGATCCAGTTTCCTCAGGTGCAGAAATGATTACACTACAGGTAGCCATCTCAAAATTGTGAGCATGTGTGCTGTCTTCTTTCTTGTGACTTTTAAAGAGTTACTTATCCCAAACAGTGCTCCAGCACCTATCAAACAAGCCGGTAATGCTGTGTTAAAACTCAATGGATTCTCAGTTCACACGCAAAGTTGTTTGTCCATACACAGACAGACACCGTAGTTAAAATGGTGGCAAAAATATGGCAGATGCCATGACCCACAAGCAAATATATAAATGGCTAATATTATAGGTCAATTTTACCTTTGTGACAACACTGAGGGGGGTTAATTTTTTTATAACTCATCAGTTTAGATGATATTTAATCTTGAAATTGCGCATATTTAGGGACATGGCTTATTGATTGACAGGCGACAGACGCAGCTATTAGCATTACCGCTTGTGGCTATCGGTTTGCTCCTGCTTTTAAATTTACGGGGAAATTCGGCGGCAAGGAGAGGCAGAGGGGTGCAGACAAGCACAACCTTGGTTTTTAGCCGGCTATAAGTTGCGCCTTAGCTCTCGCTCGCCTACGTCCGTTAGGTCCAGGTTAGCGCTTAGCTACGGGCAGCTAGGTGTCAATCATCTGCTTCCCCATTCACAGCTCCCCTTCTCTTTGCCCATTTTGTATTTTCCGTGAGTGACGAGATGCGTGACGCTGCAGACACGGCAACGGAGGGAACCTCCCATTTGGCTTCAAGTCTTCTATTAGCAAATGAGGCAGAAGCTGTGTCCATTAACAGTCAATGGTACCAAAGCACTCGCCGGTGTACTGTTGAAATAAGCATCCCTACCAAAGGGTGTGTTACTTGGTTTCACGCAGGGATACCTATTTCAACACTACACCGGGCCTTTCGCAGCTGCCCCAAACAGCTTTTTATTAATTTTGCTGTGCATCACATGCCAAGTCGGTCAAATGGTGACCTGGATTTTACAGAGTTTGTGACTTCATGTGCAGCCAAAGACGTCAATATCACCTGATATCCTTATCATGATATTGTAAAAGAATTATCGTGATATCATTGTTTGGTTATATCGCCAACCCCCAATTGACACCTCTATGGACCAATCAGAGTCAAGAAAAACAAGGGCTAGCAGTCAAATTCACCTTAAGCCCTACTCGTGCGGCTACTACGCGGGGGTGGGGGGGTATATTCGAGGGTAGTGTAAAAGGGTTGTGCTGCAGCTTCTTTTCAATATCTGCATGTGGCAGTAGGACTGGTATTGGCCGGTAAACAAATACATACTTATATGTTATATTTATTATGTCTATGTCAATAGACTCCACAGAACAGAGTTTTTTTTGCAATGGTTTGCTTCAGTACTGGCAAGTATTCACACTGACTAATCCCAATGGCGGACTTCTGCGAAGCTGCGTTCACAGTCTGCACAACACAAATCTGATTTTTGCAAATCAGACCCTGTCCACTTTCTGGATAGTCCTAAATCGGATTCATATCTGATGTTTTTCAAAGTGACCTGAGTCGGAGTGATCATGTCACACTTCATGAGACTTTTACGTAACTGAAATGAGATAGATGTCAAAATTCTGCACCAAAGGGAGCGGAAACGCAGCATAATGTACTTAACAATATATCATATCGCGAAACAAGCAGGTAACTTTCAGTCACATTAACTATATCAAATTAAAGGCAAATCTCAAATTCAATGTTTGAGGCCATGACACATTTGTTTGAATGAAACAGCAAGCTATACTAGTAGCTAAGTTGGAATTTTATGTCTGATAAAATTCAACAATGGCAGTGACTAATTGACAGCAGCTTATGATCAGTGTTGGAAAGTGTTAATTTGAAAAAAAGGACAAACAGTGATTGTTTCTTTCAAGAGAAAACATATGTCTCCTCTTCTGTCGCTGTTAATCTAACTTGTTGAAGTTCAGTGGTGATAGACAGCAATTGATGGATGGTTCATCAAATAATCAGCCATGTCATTTTTGGGAAGAGGAGCATTGGTGGCAGCATAAAACATATTCAAGTATTGTTGAAATAATTTTTTAACAAGCCACACAAAACTGAGTTACTCCTCAGGAAGTATTTTAGGACAAAATGTGCCTTGAGAATGAAAAACCTATGCGCAGTCAAAATAATTGGATGTGTAGCCACTTAACCAGACTTTGCATAGGCATATCTGGGTTAGGATTCACGGTTAGACAAAGGTGAGAATTGAGTGGCAATTGTTAGTAAGGAGGATATTCACACATAATGTGCCATATGGAGCTGAGAGTAATCGCTACATGTCTCTCACCCTGCATGAATTCATATAAGCAGAAGTGAGGACAGCCTCAAGGGAAGCTTTACACCAACATCCCCTGAATTCTAATCTCCATATCCATCTTCAGATACAGAAGCATTATCTGAGGCTCCTTTCCTCTTGCAGACGTCCTGTTGGGAAAGACAATACTTGGGTTTCACATTTACATTTAAGGTATATACAGTAGCAGACTTTAATTTATTTCTTTTTTAGTAAGGGTGACTTACAATGGGGGAAACAGTCAAAATCATAGATTTGAAGATCAGCAACTTTGGAGTAATGTGTGGGAAGTCAGTTGTTTTTGTAAATTGTTTTTGTAAATTCTCCAAACTTACTGTATGAAATTTTATTCTGACACTGAATGTTCACCGAGATGCATGGTTGATGTTCAATATGCATGAGTTCAAATAGTTCACAAATTCAACATTCAATTGATTTGGGCTCTACATGTCAAATGATACTTGAATGTAAAAGTGGGCTACATACTAACCTTTGGCCTTTGCATGCTACAAACAGAAGACACTTTCACACAGGAGGGAGGAGGACCTCATTCATTCCAAACCCCTTAAATTTCCACCAGCATTTTCCCTCAGTGTTTGTTATAGATACGTTACATTCATACATGCAAACTCTTACCGCAAGTTCTCAAGGAGGTCAAATTGTCCATGCAACCAACACATTTGAGACGTTCCATGGAAGCCTGGGCACACGTCTGCAGGAGATTCAAGTAAACAACTCCACCACAAGTGTTTATCTAGTACTGAGATTCACGGAGGGACACCTACACAGGTCTGCTGTTCTCACAAGCCATTAAACACTGGGGAAATCTTTGCTTGGACACAAATATTTGTTCATTGGGCTTTACCTACCACTTAGCTTTTGAAATATGCATTAAGTGATACCATGGAACAGGAGATCTTAAGGGTTTCTTTTATGTATATATTCCAGGAAAGCTCATATGGCTGTGCATCAAATCAAAAGTATGAGCTGGCAGATTGGGTCAAAATCCTTGTGAGGTCCGCTGTTTGCTACACATTAAATCATTATAGTGCATGGAAAATAGGGTAGGTAAGAGACTGAATATTTAGTTCTTATTATAGAAAGGTGAAGACGTTAAATTTAAGCTAAGATCAGAGAGAAAACCATGCTGTGTTGGGTTTTTAAAGGTTAAAGTAGATAAAGTGTTGACTCTATAACCAGAGAGTTAAATAAACACTAAAGAGTTTTTTCTACCTTAAAATAATGTTTCCCAACTCGTGTCAGTGGTTCATCAACTCATAACAGGGTGAAACGCCCTCCCCGCATCGCGTTGCGACCATCTATCGGCTGTAACAGTACTATGTAAGTTTGGGTCCTCGGCTAGCTGTTTAGTAGTTCAAATGATGAGACTACAATGCACGACTTACGGCTTCTGAAGTGTCCTACAAGACTCTCTGGATGGAGCACAGGCGACTCGGCCGTTACATAAATGGAAGACACCTAGCAGCAGGTAGCTTGAACAGCTATCATCATGATGGAGCCTGCAAAGAAAAGTAAGAGCCTATGTCGGAGGAGGCGAAAACGGGGGCATGATAGAGAAAGAGCTCGAACTAGAGTGAACATTGGACGTCTTTTTTCTTCTACTTTTTTTCATTGTACCGACTTTTTTCTTTTTTTTTTTTTCTCTTCATTGGACTGGCTTTCACTCGCCGAGAGTTCAAGGAGGCTGCAAGATGCGATACTGATGGTCACTTATGCTGCGGTCACATGAAGAATAAAAGCCTGGTTAAAGTGGGCTGAAGTCC